>CALNXI010000027.1:285712-348209 GCA_942486025.1 Porites evermanni | reverse complement strand
AATGGCCAGTGAAACATGAAATTTGGCAGGTACAGAACACAAGTCACAGGTCACAGGTCACAAGTGCAGGTCATTGCTCTGTTGATAAATAACTGAGATAAGCAGTTTCCCCTCAAGCTAAAACTCTATTTCGGATTTTGATTCCTCATGGAGAGAGTTTATAATGTCAGTAGTGGAATGTGCATAGAACATGGTTAATGTCAGTTGTAGAATGTGCGTGGATTTGAATTGTTGCCCAAATGTTCGGTTGCTATAACTTCTTTCGCCGGGAATCTACTTTAGAGACCAAGTGTAAAATCCTCTGGGATCAACATGCTTACAGTACATGTAGTGGGTTGAAGACCTTGTATGTTTGTACCTTTTATAACCCGGATGAAGGAGACGCCATAAGTTTAGAAAACTTTGAGAGATCACTCCAATGAATTGATGGCAACACCTCATCAGATAATCTGGATAGCAGGAGACATGAACCTCCCTGGATTTTACTGGAAGCATAATTGCCTATTTCCAATGTGTCGTTTCCCTGAGCTAACCTGAAAATTCGCTGATTGTCTTGACGATTATGGCTTAGTCTAACTTATAACCAATCCTAAATGGGGCAAAAATTTCTTAGACTTGTTTATAACTAACAATGACACTCTTATCATCAAGACTCGTGTCATCCCAGGTATTAGTGATCATGATGCTGTGTTCGTTGAGGGTATAAATATCAAAGCAACAATCAACAAACAAGATTCCAGGATGGTTCCCTTGTGTAGAATAGCAGACTGGAATGCCTTAAAGAACACATTTCTAAATATGTAGACTCTACAGTCATACATTCTACTGACTGTGATCTGTCAATAAATGATTTGTGGTGTACTTTTCGAGAAGAATTGACCTCTGGTATCAAGCGATTCATACCACATAGGTTTATGAGCTCAACAAAATCAGTGTGATAGGGGCTTCGACCATACACCTAACTGTAAGCCATCTATGCCACCCATTTCAATTACAACTGTTGATATTGCTAAGCTATTATAGACAACCTAAAGCCACACAAGGCTGTCTTTCTTTCTCCCATGGTCCTCTGGGAGCTCTCCTCAGTAATAGCACCAGCCCTTCAGAAGATCTTCAGTAAGTCCCTATCATCTCACCAAGTACCAGAGGACTGGAAAAACCCTTAGTAACACCCTTCTTTAAGAAAGGTGATAAGGACTGTCCAGCAAACTACAGACCAATTTCCCTGACTTGTATCTGCAGTAAATTGTTAGAGCACGTCATCACTAAGAGTATCATGTCACACCTAGAACATCACAATCCCCATATCATTTGCAGCATGTTTTATTCAGATTGAAGTCATGTGAGTCACAGCTAATTGAGTTTGTAAGTCATATTGTCAAGGACTCATGCACTAAGCAAACTGATGTCATCATATTGGACTTTTCTAAGACCTTTAATTATGTTCCTCGTAACAGACTTCTTTATAAAATGGAGAATTATGACCAAAAGTATTAGAGGTGACACTCTGAAGTGGATTAAAGCCTTCCTTGAAAATCGGCAGCAATCTGTAGTGGTGGATGGCGAGAGGTGTGATTTTGAAGCTGTCCTTTCTTGTGTGCCTCAAGGCTCAGTCATAGGTCCAGTGCTTTAATAATCTCCCGTAGAACATACATGTAAGATCAAGGGTTGGCCTATTTGCCGACTATACTATTCTCTGTGAAAGGTTTGAACCCAGGAGCCATTTCAAAAGTAGGTTGAGTTTGATTGTCTGGATGAACGTAGTCCTGAATAGGACTGTTGTTGACAGTGACTGACGTTTCGACAACCTGTGCAGTCAATTTGATGTTTCGTCTGTAAATGGTGCTCAGCAAGTGGTGAAACTGGCAGAAACCTTAGCACACGACTGACCAAACACAAACGAGCGACAAGGAAGGGTGGCATCACAATCACATTGCTGACTACCATTTACAGATGAAACATTAAATTGACTGGGACTCTGCGACATGTATAACGTATTCTACAGACTACATGTTTGTACTATCAACCTCTCACTTTAGAAAGCTGGTTTACTAACTTAGAACAAATGCCACTGAATTGTAGCCAACAGTTACCAGCGCCGTACAAATGACTTATTGACGAGATCAAGCAAAACTAACTACAAGAGAATGACTGGAGAACTGACAATTTGACTAACAATAGACGACTGTTTAACTGTGACAATAGACAGATCGAAACGCACCAATTACTGATATGAGTTTTCATAGCCGATAACATCATGGCTGAACTGACAGACGACCAATAACATCGCGACGTAATTGACCAATCAGATCAATAACCAGAGTACAATACCATCAACTGACGTGATACAACTCACTTTGACTCTGAAGATGACTACTGCACAGGTTGTCGAAACGTCAGTCACTGTCAACAACAACAGTCCTATTCAGGACTAAGTTCACCCGGACAATCAAACTCAACCTACTTTTATACTATTCTCTATTTGACTATCACAAGTGAAGATCACTGCAGAGAGCTCCAGGATGACCTTGATGGGGTACAGAAATGGGAGGCAACTCGGCGGATGGAGTTTAATGATACTTAGTGTGGGGTGTTGCGGATCTCGCAGACTAAAACCTGAATCCAACACACTTTATATTACATGCACTTTGCCAAGGGAGGTTGATCTCGGCTGATCACATGAAATAACTATGTATATGGTTCTCAAAAGATCTCAAGTGGAATTGACACATTGATGAGATAACAGCCAGGGCAAACTGCACGCTTGGCTTCCTTAAAAGAAACTTATGGGTAAATTTGTCAACTTTAAAAGGCAAAGCTTATAAAGGCTTAGTCCGCTTCCAGGTTGAGTACTGCTGAAGTGTTTGGGACCCCTGCCCAGGCGTTAAGAATAACAGTTCATATAAGATGGAAAGGATACAGTGCTGTGTGGCTCGTTGGTGCCTGGGCTGATACAAGTTCAACACAACTAGCCTCATGATATCGCGCACCAACGTGCTTGAAGACCAGCATGGGATGCATGGGATGGTGTACCCTACGTGTAGAGCACCATTAGATTGACAGTTGGCTCACGGGCCTCTTTAAGATCACCCGAGAGCTCCTCTCTGTTAACTCTCANCTAAAGCCACACAAGGCTGTCTTTCTTTCTCCCATGGTCCTCTGGGAGCTCTCCTCAGTAATAGCACCAGCCCTTCAGAAGATCTTCAGTAAGTCCCTATCATCTCACCAAGTACCAGAGGACTGGAAAAACCCTTAGTAACACCCTTCTTTAAGAAAGGTGATAAGGACTGTCCAGCAAACTACAGACCAATTTCCCTGACTTGTATCTGCAGTAAATTGTTAGAGCACGTCATCACTAAGAGTATCATGTCACACCTAGAACATCACAATCCCCATATCATTTGCAGCATGTTTTATTCAGATTGAAGTCATGTGAGTCACAGCTAATTGAGTTTGTAAGTCATATTGTCAAGGACTCATGCACTAAGCAAACTGATGTCATCATATTGGACTTTTCTAAGACCTTTAATTATGTTCCTCGTAACAGACTTCTTTATAAAATGGAGAATTATGACCAAAAGTATTAGAGGTGACACTCTGAAGTGGATTAAAGCCTTCCTTGAAAATCGGCAGCAATCTGTAGTGGTGGATGGCGAGAGGTGTGATTTTGAAGCTGTCCTTTCTTGTGTGCCTCAAGGCTCAGTCATAGGTCCAGTGCTTTAATAATCTCCCGTAGAACATACATGTAAGATCAAGGGTTGGCCTATTTGCCGACTATACTATTCTCTGTGAAAGGTTTGAACCCAGGAGCCATTTCAAAAGTAGGTTGAGTTTGATTGTCTGGATGAACGTAGTCCTGAATAGGACTGTTGTTGACAGTGACTGACGTTTCGACAACCTGTGCAGTCAATTTGATGTTTCGTCTGTAAATGGTGCTCAGCAAGTGGTGAAACTGGCAGAAACCTTAGCACACGACTGACCAAACACAAACGAGCGACAAGGAAGGGTGGCATCACAATCACATTGCTGACTACCATTTACAGATGAAACATTAAATTGACTGGGACTCTGCGACATGTATAACGTATTCTACAGACTACATGTTTGTACTATCAACCTCTCACTTTAGAAAGCTGGTTTACTAACTTAGAACAAATGCCACTGAATTGTAGCCAACAGTTACCAGCGCCGTACAAATGACTTATTGACGAGATCAAGCAAAACTAACTACAAGAGAATGACTGGAGAACTGACAATTTGACTAACAATAGACGACTGTTTAACTGTGACAATAGACAGATCGAAACGCACCAATTACTGATATGAGTTTTCATAGCCGATAACATCATGGCTGAACTGACAGACGACCAATAACATCGCGACGTAATTGACCAATCAGATCAATAACCAGAGTACAATACCATCAACTGACGTGATACAACTCACTTTGACTCTGAAGATGACTACTGCACAGGTTGTCGAAACGTCAGTCACTGTCAACAACAACAGTCCTATTCAGGACTAAGTTCACCCGGACAATCAAACTCAACCTACTTTTATACTATTCTCTATTTGACTATCACAAGTGAAGATCACTGCAGAGAGCTCCAGGATGACCTTGATGGGGTACAGAAATGGGAGGCAACTCGGCGGATGGAGTTTAATGATACTTAGTGTGGGGTGTTGCGGATCTCGCAGACTAAAACCTGAATCCAACACACTTTATATTACATGCACTTTGCCAAGGGAGGTTGATCTCGGCTGATCACATGAAATAACTATGTATATGGTTCTCAAAAGATCTCAAGTGGAATTGACACATTGATGAGATAACAGCCAGGGCAAACTGCACGCTTGGCTTCCTTAAAAGAAACTTATGGGTAAATTTGTCAACTTTAAAAGGCAAAGCTTATAAAGGCTTAGTCCGCTTCCAGGTTGAGTACTGCTGAAGTGTTTGGGACCCCTGCCCAGGCGTTAAGAATAACAGTTCATATAAGATGGAAAGGATACAGTGCTGTGTGGCTCGTTGGTGCCTGGGCTGATACAAGTTCAACACAACTAGCCTCATGATATCGCGCACCAACGTGCTTGAAGACCAGCATGGGATGCATGGGATGGTGTACCCTACGTGTAGAGCACCATTAGATTGACAGTTGGCTCACGGGCCTCTTTAAGATCACCCGAGAGCTCCTCTCTGTTAACTCTCACGGGCTTCTGGGCCCTGTCATGTGCAGGATACATCACTCACGCTCAGAAAGTTTCATTCCACTTCAAACTAGCCTGTCCTCTGAGTATCTATCCTAATTTTCTCAAGAACAATTATTCAGTGGAAGAATTTGTCTTCTTCTGTCTTTAGCGAACACTCATGCTCTTTAGGTACTTTTTTTAAAATTTATTTTATTTGCATCACTGATTTACATTACTTACATATAAAACATATAAATACATGATTACATATGCTACTATACAGTAGTTACTTAACAATCCCGATCTATAATACAGAGTAGCCAAAGTAACTTAAGTTACTGTAGTTCTTGCATACTCACGAGCACACACACACATGCACACACACGCACGTTTACTGATTATCACCTAGAAACGTCAAAAGAGCCCTAGAGAGTTAGCACGATTGCTGTTCTCCTTACATCTCGACAAGGGAAATAAAGGCTTAAGATCATTTTTCCGGATAAACACTCCCATTTTGCATTGAATTTTCTTAAAATCCCAGTTTAAATGGCATAATCAAGACAATTTAGAATGGTTTGAGAAAAGAGTTCCCATGAAGGGTTAAGGCCTTTTTGTTTGGAGAAATAGATGAGATACCTCACGATTAAAAACTTGTGCATGATGGAAAAGCAGGTTTGTAGTATTGTTCAGGAGGCCTATGCAAGACAAAAAGGAGTATTCTTCGTTAAGAAAGCAAGAGCTGTTTTTCATCCAGTTACTAATTTCATTCCAAAAGGATTTAATGAAAGGACATCCAAAAAAGAGGTGCAAAAGAGTTTCAGAGCTTTCTTTACAGAAACTGGATTGATCATTTGATTTGATTCCAATTTTAAAAAGGAAATAGTTCGTTACCAACTTTCTATACAGAAGTTTAAATTGAAATACTTGCAATTTAGATTTGTTGGTACATAGAAAAGCAAGGGTATATGACTTACCCCAATCAATCATATCAAAGTCAAAAGAGTTGCAGTCTGCCAGCCATGTTTCCTGACTTCTACAAGGGATAGATCGGTGCTTTGAGTTAGAAATGATTTGTAGGCTAGTTTACTGAAAGCTTCAGAGGATAATAGGATTTTGGTGTCGGTCTTAGCACTTTTCATTTGTGGACAATGGTTTTTGGGTTTTATATTTGAGATGACACATATCATGCCATGGTACTGTAGAAAGTGAGCTTTTATTGCAAACTTTTCCTTGAAAGCCTCAGAAGTTAAAAATTGTGAATCCTAGCTCTTCCAAAAGGTCACTTACTAAGTAAATACCTGCTGAGGACCAGTTACGATAATGGACAGGCTTGTTGTCAATACTCATAAGGGAGTTGTACCAAATTGGTGTTTCACCGAAGTTGGAAAGTTGTTTTTTAAAATTCGGAAGTGACCATGTCTCGATAAGCTCTTTAGTGAAGGGTTCTTGTATTCCCAAAGAGGCAACATCATCCGAATTAAGGTTGCCTTTCCAAAGAAGGTTAATTATGTCATGACCTGTTAGGGAGATCAAAAACTCTAAAAACAACTTCCATTTTCCTCTGTTATGAGGATCTAGATATCGTTGTATCCATTTCACTTTAAGAGCGCGATTGAAACTTTGTAATCTAGGATTTTGAGGCCACCCTCGGCAAAGTCATTGATTATTTCTGTTCTTTTGACTTAATCTTGTTTGCCATCCCATAGGAACTTAAAAAAGACATCTGTTATTTCTTTAAGGTTATGGTTAGATACTTTCAAAGCCCATGTAAGCTGTCTAAATCATCTACCTTTTTATCAGCCTATCAAGTTAACTTTTTTTTTCTTTTATTGATTTTTGTTTTGTTTTGCTGACTAACCCAGCCAATAATCCTCAAATTAATGTGAGGAGTAGGCTGTATACAGTAAAATGTATAATGTAAATGATCGCACAGCGTGCGAGGCTGCATGAGATACATGAGTTGGTTTCTGGTAGATAGTTGCAGTAACATCATTGATTGTTATGTCGAGTTGCTTTGAGGTTTCCAAGCCACATAACTAGGGTCATCCCCGGTGTAATATAATTTATTTGTTTTCTTTGTTTTATGGACTAATGTCAGAGCAAGGTTCATTGTTAAGGATGGTTTGTTTTCTTTGTTTTAGTCAAGTCGAGTAATAAATTATATTACACCATAGATCTGGTGAGGCTATAACTTCCACTGGGTGTAATGAAAGGCTGATAGTGTTTATTGCCTCTGTGAAAAAAAAAGTGTTTACAGTTGGTTAAATGGCAACCAATTCTGCTCATGCAAATGCAGGAAACTGCAACTCTACAATGCTGTCAATAACAGACTTTACATCAGTGTGCAAGACATCTGCTGTCAGCCTTAATCTATTCTTCAAATGCAATGAAATGGGTTAAAGTAGGGCAAGTTCTAACAGAAGTTGAAACATGTTACCTAATTTACTTTTTGTCAATCCGATTTTCTTTCAGTAATGGACTGCTTATGTGTCACTGATTTTGGAATCTTGATGAAGAGGAACAGCATGGCAAATGAGAGACAATGTAATCAGAAAACAAGATCAGCAAGAAAAAGCAGCCCTGGGCACTAGGTAAAAATTCATCAATATTTTTTCTTTTACGGTAATACAGTGTATTTACCAGTATGTGTGACATACCATAATTTATTTAGTTGATTCAGGTGATTCCAACTCAATCATAAGCCAATTTTAGTATTTTTCTAACCTGTTTGCGTCGCATCAATTTATTTATCAGATAATTTTTGATTTTTTATATAATATTATTATATACACTCAAACATATGTAGACTGATTAACTGACTAGGCTAATTGTTTGAATGGTTTAATTTTCAACTAACAAACTGACACTTTGATTATTTACATGTAACTGACTGGATAACAGTTTAAATGGTTGACTGATAATCAAATTTCCTCCTCTCTGGGACGGCAAAGGTGTCAAATGCCTGAGGTATGCCTGGGTGTGGGGTAGGATGAAGCTTAGATTTGACTGATACAATGTACATACATGTAACTGAGATAAACAGTTTTCCCTTACGCTAAAACTCTATTTCGAATTTTGATTCCTCATGGAGAGAGTTTATAATGTCAGTTGTGGAATTTGCGTAGATCGAGTGTGCTTAATGTCAGTTGTGGAATGTGCCTGAATTTTGATTGCTACCTGCACCGCAAATGTTTGGTTGCTATAACTTCTTTCCCTGGGAATATACGTTAGAGACTGAGTGTGAAATCCTCTTGGTTAATATCAACATACAGTACATGTAGTGGGGTGTAATACCTTGTAAGTTTGTGCCTTTTATAACCTGAATGAAGGAGACGCCATAAGTTTAGAAAATTTTGAGAGATCACTCAAACAGATTGGTGGCTATACCTCATCACATAATTATCTGGATAGCAGGAGACATAAACTTCCCTGGATTTGACTGGAAGCACAATTGCTTGTTTTCAATGTGTCGTTTCCCTGAGCTAACCTGAAAATTTGCTGATTGTCTGGATGATCATGGCTTAGTCTAACTTATAACCAATCTTAAGTGGGGTTAATTTATGTCTCAGACTTGTTTATAACTAACGACAGTCTTCAGTCATCAAGACTCGAGTCATCTGAGGTATTAGTGATCATGATGCTGTGTTTGTTGAGGGTATAAATATCAAGGCAACTCTCAACAAACAAAAACGCAGGATGGTTTCCTTGTATAGAAAAACAGAGTGGGATGCCTTAAGGAACACATGTAGACTCTGTCGTGCATTCTACTACCTGTGATCTGTCAATAAATGATTATTTGTGGTCTAGTTTTCGAGAGAAATTGACTTCTGGTATCAAGCGATTTATACTGCATACAAGCACAAGAACATCTGTGCGATAGGGTCTTTGACCATACCCCTAACCGTACGCCATCTATGTATGCCACCCATTTCAATTACAAATGCTGGTATTGCTAAGCTATTATAGACAACCTAAAGCCACACAAGGCCACTGGGGCTGATGGTCGTTCTCCCATAGTCTTCTGGGAGCTCTCTCCTTAGATAATAGATAATCCCTATCATCTCATCAAGTACCAGAGGACTGGAAAAAAGCCTTTAATAGTAACACCCATCTTTAAGAAAGGTGATAGTGACAGTCTGGCAAACTGCAGACATTTCGCTGTATCTGCAGTAAATTATTCATTTTCTTTGTTTTATGGACCATTGTCCGGGTTAGGTTCACAGTTAAGGATGTTTTGTTTTCTTTGATTAAGTCAGCTGGGAGTAATTAGTTTATATTACACCAGAGATCTTGTGAGCCCATACCTTCCACTGGGTACAATGAAAGCCTGATATTGTTTATTTCCTCTGTAAAAAAAATGTTAAAGATGTTTGCAGTTGGTGAAATGGCAACCAATTCTCTTCATGCAAATGCAATGAACTGCAACTCTACAACACTGTCAATAAGAGACTTTGCATCTGTTTGCAAGATATCTGCTGTCAGCCTTAATCTATTCTTCAAATGCAATGAAAAGTAGGGCAAGTTCTAGTAGAAGTTGAAACATGTTAATTTAATTTTTGTCAATATGATTTTTTTTTTTTCAGTAAATTAATGGACTGTTTTGTGTCTCAGATTTTAGAATCTTGATGAGGAGGAATAGCATGGCAACTGAGAGACAATGTAATACAATCAGAAAACAAGATCAGCAAGAAAAAGCAGCCCTTGGGCACAAGGTAAAAATTCATCAATTTTTTTTCTTTTACCATAATACAGTGTTTTACCAGTGTGTGTGACATACCATAAATTATTTAGTTGATTCAGGTGACTCCAACTTAATTATAAGCCAATTTTAGTATTTTTCTAACCTGTTTGCGTCACGTCAATTTGTTTATCAGATAATTCTTGATTTTTTATATAATAATTATTATTATATACACTCAAACATGTAGATTGATTAACTGACTAGGCTAATTGGTTGAATGGTTTTTGGACGGATAAATTGACACTGATTATTTACATGTAACTGACTGGCTAATAGTTTAAATGGTTGACTGATAATCAAATTCCCTCCTCCCCGGGACGGCAAAGGTGTCAAATGCCTGGGTTATGCCTGGGTGGGGGAGGAGGTTGAAGCTTAGATTTGAGTGATACAATGTACATGCATGTAACTTAGATAAACAGTTTTCCCTTTAGCTAAAACTCGGATTTTGATTCCTCATGGAGAGAGTTTATAATGTCAGTTGTGGAATGTTCGTAGAGTGTGCTTAATGTCAGTTGTGGAATGTGCCTGAATTTTGATTGCTACCTGCACCCCAAATGTTTGGTTGCTATAACTTCTTTCCCTGGGAATATACTTCAGAGACTGAGTGTGAAATCCGCTGTACGTGTGGTGGGGTGTAAGACCTTGTAAGTTTGTACCTTTTATAACCCAAATGAAGGAGACGTCATAAGTTTAGAAAACTTTGAGAGATCACTCCAACAGATTGGTGTCAATACCTCATCACATAATTATCGGGATAACAGGAGACATAAACTTCCCTGAATTTGACTGGAAGGACAATTGCCTATTTTTAAAATGTCGTTTCCCTGAGTTAAGCTGATTGTCTTGACGATCATGGCTTAGTCTAACTTGTAACCAATCTTACGTGGGGGTAATTAATGTCTTAGACTTGTTTATACCTCGGATGTCTCGAGTCTTGATGATAAGACTGTCGTTAGTTATTATTGATCATGATGCTGTGTTTCTTGAGGGGATAAATGTCAAAGCACAACTCAACAAACAAAAACGCAGGATGGTTCCCTTGTATAGAAAAACAGAGTGGAATGCCTTAAAGAACATATGTAGACTCTGTCTTGCATTCTACTACCTGTGATCTGTCAATAAATGATTATTTGTGGTCTAGTTAATTCCTGGCCAATGATAATAAAGAGAAATGGTATTCGATGGGGTGTGAACCTTGTCTTTTGCTGCTGGTAATGCGGACAATGAATTTCGTTCTTTTGCCTAAGAGGCCGTTGTAGCGCTGGAGGAAGTTAAAAGGTGTTCTTCTGCAGAGACTGCTCTATGAGAAAATACAATAATATCTTCCCCTTCTGCCAGAAATACGCAGAAAAGAAATATGTAACGTTTTCGGCGTGGAAATGTGAATTGCTCCTTGTGAAGTTGACATGTTTTGTCTAAAATGCGGCTTAAGAAAAGAGATTTTTTCACAAGCCCTGGTGAGAATAAAATAAAAAACCCAAAAGATTATTTTTTCACAGGATTAAACATATTTTACAACTTTAAGGTTTTAATCTCGAGGTGACGTTGATTGAGCAGGTTGTTGTGGTTTACAACGCTGTGAATGAATTTGCCGGTTCTGTCAAAAAAATAGAATATACCGCCGGCTGCTTTTACATTCCAATAATTGATTTTGTCATTTCTGGCGAAACATCCAAAAGCGATTTTATTTGGCAATCTTTTCTGAAACACCACAACCTGCTAAATTAAAAAATATACATATTACATGACATATCACAAAAAAAATGGCAAAAAACCCTGACAAGGAGGCAGCTCTGGAGGCCAATTTTCCCATTTATCCTCTGGGACAGAGGTTCCAAATGCCGTTTCACCTCTGGCAGCGAGGGTTCCCATTTTACCTCTGGGACCGAGTTATAGTTCGAGCACCTCCAGTACTTGCTGGGCCGGAGTTTGGGGTCCGTCAGCAAGCTCGACAGTCCCCCCCCGTAAGTTGTCCTACCGCACGGGTTAGTCAAGCAGGCTTCAGAGAGTTGGCCATCTCTCACCGCCCTATAACCCCACCGGTACATCCGCCATGGGATATATCCAACCTAACTTTGCCTTAGAAAATCGACCTATATATTTAGATCGAAAACTCATTTCGCTCACTTATGGTACGGTTCTTCACAGACGCATGCGTTTTTGGCCCCCCCAAAATTGTTTGGACTTTTCGTTGATTCATACACAACGTTCCCGTTCAGTTTAGCCATGAACAATATGGCTGTCATTTGTAAAAGTTGTTTTTCTTCAAAATTTCGGCTAGCCCAGCGTTCCACAAACTCTTGTTACGAAAACGCACCTTAGAGAGGTGCTCAATATGATATAAGATTGAATTTGCTATTACCTGTGCATGTCATTGGAGACTTCGTAGCATACATTATTTTTCCACCCTTCGACTACTTAAGAAATATCTAGAAGTAACCATAAACATGAAGCAAGATCGACGTCTGCACGTCAAAAATTTGATAATCAACGAACCGGAGACTGTTAAGGATACAAGCAAACAAACAGCTTTTTTTTTCACATAACTATGCAAACGACATTCTGGGAAATTTGAGTAGAGGTATACGCTTGGCGTGGTGTACGATGAGCCCCCCACCTTCCGCGCCGGCCCCAATTACGTTTGAAAATGCTCCGCTACCTCTTAACTGGGTCCTAAGAATCATTTGTACTCGTAAACTAAAGGAAAAAACGTAAAAAGGTTTGGAGATTCCGTCAAGAACTGCCGATTCTTTGCGGCAGGCTTCTGGTGTCATCTTCAGGAGTGCTTAGTGAATGCTTTTTTTGCAATGTAATTTAATAGTCAAAGATTTCTCGTTGTAAAAATTGTTCCTCGTAACATTTCGCTATCGGGAAGATCATGAAATAAATGGAGTTATGTAAACCCGTGTAGTCAGACCAATTTGTTCTAAAGTTTAATTAGAGTTTAATAACTGTTTTTTCTCATTTAGATTCCGTGTTTCCTTCACATTTATAGGAAGCTTGTTTCTTCAATAACACAAAAAGGCGGGAAAACAATCATTAGTGATTTATTTCCAGTATATATTCAGTTTAATTATTTTTGATGAAGAGGACACGTTTTTTGTGTCTATGAAAATCGAGTCTGATTTGAGGATTTTCGAAAAGAATAACATAATAGAAGGCGCTAGTTGCAAAACAGAAAATGAACTTATAACTTGCCAAATTTGACTTTCGTTTTGTTTTTAGAGTAAAATTGCCTGCAACTGCTGAAAAGAAGTTAACAGTTGCATCAATTTTATACGTATTTTTCGTTCCTTTTCCATGGGACAGAGAAACCAAAAAAGTTACATAAATCAGAAAATAGTGGACATTGTTTAATTATACGCAAAAGAATACCGGTAAAATATATCACAAACGTATAGTTACACATTCTTTTATGGAGAAACCGTTTTTAAGTTCAGAAATAGCCCTTCGTTGAAGGTCGTTTCTCGGTGTTACTATTTTCTTTTGTCGATTCGACAAAATACCGATAAAATAAGTCAAAGTCTTTCAGTTACACATCTGTTAAATGTGGCCCTTCGTTGAAGATCTTTTACCATAGTGTTTTCGTCGTTTTCGTTGTATTCCGTGGTTTGGTTATTTATGCTTTTTTTTGCGCTTATATACATACATCTTTCTTCTTGACTTGATAGTAACCGGCTCTAAGACACGATGTACGACTTACGACTTATAATCAGCTTCTTGAACCGCAAGAGACCTTCCAACCGGTGATGTTTGTTCTGGCTGGGAGTTTTAAATAGGTATGGAGACTTTTGTCGCCCCATGCAATAATACTGGGGCCAACTGTGTGAACAGTACGACAAGCAAAAAATTTGGCTGGACATTTCCTATTGGTGTTAAAAATTGTTAAAAATGACGATTGTTCGGATGAGGCAGGACAACAGTGCACTGGGCATTTGTCGTCACAGTGAATTGCACATTGCAATGGACAGATAGCAGGTGACTGTGTCGAAAAATTAGGAGGATAGCGCTCTTGACAACAATGTTGTTGGCATGGCAAAATGCAGCTCACAGAGCAACTGGTTGGACATGAGCTTGGCTTTGGCGGAGACACCTTACAACAAAAAATCGGCATGTCAGCAGCTGGTGTTAACTGTTGTGAACAGCAGTGACTGGGACACAGATGATCACGGGCAGTCTTGCAATGGCTTGGACAAAGAGATACTTTACAACAGTGCATGGGGCATAATTCATGACAGCTTGCGTGGCATTCAGAGGGACATATCGGCAGAGTTGACACAGTAGGAAGACTGCAGCAATGATCAGGGTACCCTGTTCCACAACTAAAGCTACAATGACCTGGGCAACCAACTGACTCAGGAACTTTGTAGCAGGGATCCGGGCAGGTTGCCCAGGGAGACTCCCATTTGAAAGGGGCAGGGATGCTCGTAGTCTCGCTTAGGGGTGTAAATTTTTGGATTTTGGTCTCAGTTAGGGTGTTCTGGCCAAAACCTCATTATATTTAGNAATAGGTATGGAGACTTTTGTCGCCCCATGCAATAATACTGGGGCCAACTGTGTGAACAGTACGACAAGCAAAAAATTTGGCTGGACATTTCCTATTGGTGTTAAAAATTGTTAAAAATGACGATTGTTCGGATGAGGCAGGACAACAGTGCACTGGGCATTTGTCGTCACAGTGAATTGCACATTGCAATGGACAGATAGCAGGTGACTGTGTCGAAAAATTAGGAGGATAGCGCTCTTGACAACAATGTTGTTGGCATGGCAAAATGCAGCTCACAGAGCAACTGGTTGGACATGAGCTTGGCTTTGGCGGAGACACCTTACAACAAAAAATCGGCATGTCAGCAGCTGGTGTTAACTGTTGTGAACAGCAGTGACTGGGACACAGATGATCACGGGCAGTCTTGCAATGGCTTGGACAAAGAGATACTTTACAACAGTGCATGGGGCATAATTCATGACAGCTTGCGTGGCATTCAGAGGGACATATCGGCAGAGTTGACACAGTAGGAAGACTGCAGCAATGATCAGGGTACCCTGTTCCACAACTAAAGCTACAATGACCTGGGCAACCAACTGACTCAGGAACTTTGTAGCAGGGATCCGGGCAGGTTGCCCAGGGAGACTCCCATTTGAAAGGGGCAGGGATGCTCGTAGTCTCGCTTAGGGGTGTAAATTTTTGGATTTTGGTCTCAGTTAGGGTGTTCTGGCCAAAACCTCATTATATTTAGCCGTAAAGGTCTCTTTTAGGGTTGCACTTGAGGATATAATATATTTTGTCAGTTTGTTTTATTTAGTCATCTCATGTAATCAAAGTTTAATTTTTATAACATCAATTCCTAAAGAACATTGTAACAAAATGGTCTCTTTTAGGGATAAAATAAAGGTGGGCCCACGCCCAGGTTGGTCTCCTTTAGGGGTTTAATTCAAAATTTCTGACGGGCATCCAAGTCCCCCCAGGGCTTGTGCATGAATATACACTGTTTGCATTTGGAACAGGCTCTTGAAACTTTACTGGAGGAAATGAAGCTTGATACAAATGTCCTTGATGAAACATTCGCTTTACAACTTGAATTGGTCTTTTTCTGAGCATACAGCTGCTTGCGCAAATATAACCATTCTGTGTTGTGTCACAGCTCTATGTCTTTGTGAAATTAGCGAGAAATCAGTCATGGGTTAATCTTTTATTTTCTGTCCTGCAAGACTCGATCCTCGACTTGATTGTCGATAGCTTGTTCTCGATTCTCAATTCTTGATTCTCGATTCATGCAGGAATTGAGAATCACGAATGGGGCAAGAATCAAGACTCGCAACGGACTGCCAACTTACTTTTGAAACTAACTGTTTGACTGGTTGATTCACTGATGAAATAATGGTGATTAATGAGTAACTGAGTGGCTTGATTGATAACAGACAGCTTACCGTTTTAATTGTGTATTGACTGACAGGCAAACTGTTAAATCATTAACTGACATTCATTGACTGGCTCACTTTTTGAATGGTTGATAGGTGGACTGATGGACTGGCTGACATTTAATGCTTTGTAAATGTAACTGCAATTTTTTGTTATTTTTCTTCAAATTGCCAGTACAATTCTCACTATCTATTAAGCAACAGATAGTCAATATTTTAGTCAATTATAATGCAAAATTTGTGATTATATTGCTCTTCAGTGCACCTTGCTTTTGACTTAGCATTTTATCTATCTTTAGACGCATTATACCAGTAATACCACTGCATTATAGAATGTATTTGTACATATAAATATTTATGTAAAATTCTCTTTCTTGCTTTATAGGAAGCAACTACCAGAGTGGTAGACTGATGGAGGTTTGCATTAATAAGTGCGGAGTAGTGTTGGACACTAGATGGGAACAAATCGACTGGCTGGATGGCATAACAGACACCTGGTACAAGGCAACTGGATAATGAAGAGGGCATACTGAAGGGCAAACAAGACAGCTGGCTGGGCAATGGGCAGGGCAAACTAGAGCTGGCTGCTGGATGACATCACCTAGTGCAAGAAGTGTCAATGGAGAGGATGGATTAGACAGCAAGTGATATGAGACATCATGTGTGCCTGGTTCAAGAGTTGGGTTGTGGATCGTGGAGAGTCTTGCAACACCTGGTTTGTATTGTGTGATAATTGCATTGGCTAGAAATCTTAATTAAATATTATCTTACCATTAGTATCTTTATGAATAATAACAATAATACTTTTCTAAGTCCTGATCGCAAAAATGATTTAAAAAATTTCTGGCCCTGCCCGGGAGGCCTGAATGTGGGGTACAGCTGGCCTGGGGTTTTCCTCCTAGGAGCTAGTGGACGTACAGGGAGGTTTTTCACCCAGCTGTTGTTCCACAACCCCCATTCACTCAAGATTTTCTTAAACAAAAGGACAGAACTTTAATATTATAGATTATAAAAAATGCACATCAATCATTTAATTATCCAATTGTTGTATGACTGAAATAACTTCCAGATAACATGTCTGTTCGTCTGGAGTCCAATTTTTTTAGATTGAAACCTTTTCAAATTTCCAAAATCTTTGCAAATATTGATATGATCTCTGGGGTCTATAAAAATTTTTTCTGGGAAACAGTGGAAACTTAACAAATTATATTTAAGCATTTTAAGGGGGGTTGCTAGAAAGGCTAGAAAGTAGTGTGAGATGTCCAGAAATTTTGTTTTATTTGGCTTTTATCAACAAAAAAATTATTTTGGGGGATCTTCATTATTGAAGGCTAGGTGAAATTTTCAAAAATCCTTCATATTTATATGCATGTAGTCTCACTTTTTTCAGTCGTATGATAAATTGGAAGTAATTCCTTGATTGGCAAAAAAAATTCATTAATAATACACGTAATTAGTCCAGTGTGTGTGTGCCACCATTGTACAAACAGAGGCCATTGGGAAATGACAATAATTATTAGCATTTTTACAGTTGGGACTGGTTTCATTGAATAACTCACTTCTATACAAAGGATTGTAAAGTTTTGATCTTTAATTGGCAAGTCATTCCTAGACACATGTTTGTACAACCACTTAACGATAAGGTTTAAAGCTTTCATCACAAGATTCCAATGAGCAGTGGTTTTGTTTAACACAACATCTTAGTAGTAGCTTATGACTGCAGCAATAGGAGTCAAACAATCTCATAAAGCTTGGGAAAGGTTAGGGTCACATTTCAAGGACAGGTTTTTGTTTCATTATTTTGAGCAGTAAATTAGTCTGACAATTATTAAGGGGGGAGGACACTTGTGAGGTTGCTGTTGGAAGGTTGCTATGGTTACCTCCTTTTGCCTTTCTTGGTAACTAAACATCCTTGCCATCAGTTTTCTAGGCACCAATTCCCGTGCTCATCTATTAGTGATGAATTTAATAATCAACCAATGGGTTATATCAGATGTTATGCTTATTTTCTGAAATATCTTTCTTTCCCCTGGAGATTTTAGTAGGAGAGTGTGGGTCTGTGGGAGGATTTTACAGGGAAATTACACACTCATAGAATCATTTAGACTATTACATCCAGGAACCCAGTGCCATATTGTTCATTTGAAACATGAGTGGTCACATCAAGCTGCAACTTGATAATTTTTTGCCTTTTCAAACTTTGCTGAATTATCTTTGGTTTATATTATGGCTGATGATAGACAAGAGTGTTATGCATTTCCTGAGCAACAGGAGAATAGAACACTACAATAGAAAAGATGTCCTGAGAATTCTTCAAAAATTCAAGTTGCAACAAGAAAAGAAAAGTAGCCAGATATTAGTGTCTGCTGTGAGTCAGAGAGAATTAATGTTCCCTTCGTCTCTCCAAGCTCTTGTTCAAAGTATCAATAGTTATTTTCAAGAAAATAGGGTAAGATTTTGTGCTTTCTGGAACCAGGGTCATGGATAGGATAATATGTTATTGCATCATTTTACTCTTAAGGAAAGCATGTCGGGTCTTATTAATGAAGGTAGGGAAGATGACATACTGGTATTTTGGCCAGAAATAGAGTAAAGGTACCCAGGACACACGTCATGATAGACTATAATAATGTTATCATAATTTTACAATAATTACCTTTCTTCAATACATTAAGGTTACCACATTTGTCAGCACATCAGTTAGGTTACCACATTTTTCCCATTTGGTTGGTCAGTCTTCTTTACTGCTATGGCAATTTTAATTAGAGGTTTTAAACACTTCATTTCTTCAGACGTCATTTCACGGGGTAACAAGTAAAGGCATTGTAGAATGTGAGGTGTTTTCTAAAGTTACATGTTTAGATTCCTTTGATGCTGAAAACTGGTAACCTGGTGTTTTTAACTGCTCATTGGAATCTTGTTTAACATCACTGGGAATACTAGGTGGGATCAGAGGTTTTCATCATAAATAATTAATAATTGATCAATAATTAATCGAAAATTATTGACAGCATGTTGAAAACCAAAATTTCACAGATTTGAAGGACAGGCATTTTCTGCCCTCCTGACAATTAAGAGCAACACTACTTTTTACTTATTCAAGTAATCTGGGAAAAAATCAGCTTTAGGTCCAGGTTTTTTCACATTAAGGCATCATAATGTTGCTAGCAGTGTGTTGTTCCTGTTTTATAAGCAAGGTGAAGCAGTTAAAAACTGGAATGTCAAAATTTGATTGATTCTTTTTGATGTTCTCTAGGGTAAAAATAATTTGCTTTTGTGTGAAAACAAAGTAAATCCCAAATTTAGGACTGAAATGCAAAAGATTCAGTTTTTTTCACAGTTCTTATATTATCAGGATTCAGCCTGTTGGAACCCTGGGGGTAATTCAGAGAATCATATTTAACTTTGAAATTGCTTGCTTTCAAAACTTAGTTGTTACAGTTGGGTGGGGATGTGTTTGGTTATAATGCTTCCCTTGCTTATAATATTTATATAAATTATTATTGTTATTATTATTACTTTTATCATTTATCATTAGACCATTGGCACAATTGCTTCATCCAACTGCAAACTACCAGAGGATTCTTTAGTTATTCAAGGATCCTTTAGTTATTAAAACTTTGATTCGTTTAGTTTCTTTGGGATCACTGAATTTAATTATGGAACCTGGGAATTAATAGGAATTCTGGTAGTATTTTGTAGTCAAGTGTAGCCGTTGTAAACGTTAATGGTCTATTGAAATCCTATATTATTTACACAGCAACTAGCAAGCCTATTAGCATCACAAGTAGGACTTTAAACCAGGCATTAACTATCAATCAATCAATCAACAGCTTTATTTAAGTGTCTAATCTTCTAGCTTTCCGTCAGGCCTACTAATCGGGGACACTAGCATTAATTAAACCCTCACAAGCATAAATCATTTATTGCTAAAGACTAAGTGATTCTGTATTGGCAGTAAAAAAGGGGTCAATTTAAATACATTTGATTGGACACATACACAGACAAAAAAGAGCTTCAAGGTTTAAGTTCATTATCCCATACAACATACTACAAGGCATAAGTTCTTGCTGCCTCTGCCTATTAAATGTTTACCATCAAACAGGAACCAAACGGAAATAATTTAACAAAACCATAAAGTACTGAAAAACTGTTTTTCTTGCAAGGTTAACTTACAATGACACAAAGTACTGGGTGCATTAATAAGGTTAGATTTTATCAAAGACGTAATATTTATTTAATACTGTTTAAGGTCATCACTGGTCTGTTTGTTTCATCCCCAGCTGTCATCTCGTGCAAATCTAGAAAACAAAATAGCACCTAATTTCACAACTTACACAGTTGCAGCTTTGCAATGGTTTTACGGTTTTACCATTGGAGAACACGAAGAACTTTTAGAACAGCTTTCAAACATCCTAGCAACATTATTCAAGACAGCATAATTAACACTGCAGGCTATTAGTGACCATCACATTCTCTTAATTATGTTCAGATAATTATTTTATGATATGCATGTCTATATTTCTTGGTGTTACATAAGTTCCTGCTTAAATATCATGTTGTTATTTAGTTGTTGTTGTTTTTTTTTACTCTAGGTTTTTGCTTCTTAGCAGTAAAAAACTAGTAAAAAGATTAGGGTTACAAGTAATTTTTTTCGGAATTTTACTGTAACACCAAGTAATATAGGGCTATTATGTTTTTAAAGTGCTAATAGGCTTGCATTTTCTACTTAAAATTTTAGCTTCCTATTTAATTTCAGATCTAAGGTGGCACACTCACAAGATTAGGAGCCCATCACTTGGGAAAGTTCATGTTTAATCTAGCCAACCTCGCTCCTGCTGGGCTGTGGAAGCTCTGCCTCTGAGAAGGTGTGAATTCTGATGTCCTCTGAGATATTCCAATGGAGAAATCCTGGGAAGCTTTATCTGATCTTGTAATTCACGCTGTGGGCAGTTGGGCACTTGGAAGATTTGGCCGTTTGTTCCCAAGTGGGGAGGACAGTGTGGAGGAAGGTGAGAGTTTGCTTCTTATGTTCTTGGGGCTTCATTCATTTTGTCATAATACTACCCACACCTTTTTCCAAAAAAAACCCAGTAAGGTGCTTGCCTGCAAACAATATGTCTGGGAATGTTCCACTGCGGTAGGATGAAAAACGGGGGTGCTAACATTGTGTGACTAACGAAGTAGGTGAGTGGATGGAGGATTCGAGGACAGAGGACTGGACACTGAATCTCACTAGTGTGGCGTGGGTGGATTTTTGCAAATGACATCAAATTGAGCTGATAGTCATAAAAATCTCTCTAATGGGGGGCAACTGGTAATGGAGTTCTCTTCTAAACCTAAAAATTTCACATCTATCTCAAGCTTGCTTAGGCCTAATAATAAATAACCGTTCAAACCATCGCAGAGGATAATTATATGCAAATCAATTATTATCTTAATTATCATTTCATTCTCGTATTTGCGGCTTGAATTATCTGAAACTGATCAGAACTAAGGTTTTATTACATCAACATCTGTTGTTTTTTTGTCTGTTGTTTTTGTGTCAACTGGAAACAACAGTCAAACAAACGTGGCTGTTGATGTTAAAGACTAACTTCTCTTTGATATTATTTAAACCTTCGGAAAGCAAAATAACTAAACCATTTTAATTTAGGATTCAATTATTATCTTAATCATCATTTCATTCTCATATTTCCGGCCTGAATTATCTAAAACTGATCAGAACTAAGGTTTTATTACATCAACATCTATTGTTTTTTTGTCTGTTGTTTTTGTGTCAACTGGAAATAACAGTCAAACAAACTTGGCTGTTGATGTTTACTAACTTCTCTTTGATATTACTTAAGCCTTCGGAAACCTAGATAACTAAACCGTATTAATTTAGGATCAAATTATTACGATTAAATTAACTTGGTCAATCAGACTGCTGTGGAAGTCTTCTCTATTTCCTTTTTTTGAAAGGGACATTGAGTAGATTTCCTTGGCTTGTGTGATAAATCAAGTTAATTTGACCTTCACGCTTTAGGTTCGGTTGTAGGCATAAATTTATAAACAACGTTTTATCATAAGCATAGATTTTAGTATCTTCCTTAAATTTTCAGCTAATTTCATTCAGCAGTGACTTCAATTGATACATTAAAATCGGCTTTCCCATAAAGGACTGGAAGATTCTTCTTATTTCTTTCTTTTCTTTTTTTTTTAAAAGTAAACAACGCATTTGACTAGTTCCAGTCTTTTGTTGGAAACCTGATATTCAGTATCCGTTCCGGTCACGACAGCTGAAACATCTCTAGGGAAATTGGCTCAAATTACTATTCCGGCAAATTTTCATTATTATGCGGATACTCGTCGCGGCTAGCTGCATAAATTAAGAATTAAATCAAATCCAAGTTTTTCCAGCTAACATTTAATTTTACTTTATAGGATAAAAAAACATATATTTCCTCTAATTTCCGTAATTTCCTTTATCGTTTCGAAATGCGAAAATTTGTCCGTTATTTTTCATTAGAAGTAAAAGGATCCAAAATTTAACTTAAATGAAATATTTATTTACAAAGTCGCTCAAGATCTAATCCCTTTGGCGAAATTTGAAGGCGAAATCTATTCGGCACTGATTCTAAATAACGGCATCCTAATTCATAATAGGGCGGGCAAATTTAGATATTAAGAAACATTAAGACCAAAACTCAATCGCGGCACATCGGCATTTTAGGATAAATGATAATAAACGGCGTTAGAATAAATCTTATTTCACCTAAACATTAATCACTAAACATTAAAATAGGGCGAGAGAAATCCAGCATTAGTTGCTTCTCAGAGGAGAGATTATTATTGACTTGTGCTCTTTGGTGAAGTTTGTGAAATGAAGGTCAGTCAGACCAGCGCGATTCTTTGTTCAATTCTCTGCCTTCGTTTCTGACGGACACGCACTCGAAAAGTGAGTTACACTCTGTAGCACCCTCTTTTTTCTTGTCCGAGTCTCTGGATATTTTCACGATATATTGACTTTGTAGATACGCGTCTTCAACTAAAACAAATTATATTTTTCGCTGAGAATTATTTTTGGCCGGTGTGGTATTGTGACGTAAATGAATGGGACCCTGAGGGCATGAGGAGCAAACTCTCACTTTCCTCTACGCTGCCCACCCCACTTTGGAACAAACGGCTGCATTTTCTAAGTGTCCAACTGCCCCCAGCTTGAATGAAGGGATCAGATAAAACAGACCAGGATTTTAAAGTTGGAATATTAAATGAGGACAGAAGAATGAACAGAAGAATGAACACCGACTCGGAGCAGAGTGGAAGCGGCCCGGCAGGGGCGAGGGAGGCTAGATTACTTTTTTTTTTTAAATATTTTCTTTATTGTAAATAAATGGACAACAGAGACGAGTTTTATTTCTTCAATAAAGTATTGTTATCTTCAGTACCCGTGCTGTTTACTTTGTAATCTAACTACTTGAGTGAACCACATAAACACCCTAAAGGACCGGACATAGCAAAACATTGCGCGCAGTAAAGACTTGTTTACAACAGCGACATAAACACAAGCATAAGTGCGGACGTAACAGCACAAGAATAAACACAAACACAGGAGAAAGTACGCACTGATTCTTTCTATTCTCACCAGTAATTCACGCATTTAAAGAACAAGTACAAGAAAACCAAACGCGTTCGTTTTATTCTTCTTACGCTTGCTCTTTAATTTTGTGAATTAGTGATGATCGAGAAAAGAATGAGTGTGTTCCTTCTTCCCATGTTTCTGCTTATGCTTTTGTTGTTGACGATCTCACTGAGCTCAGTTGTACCGGTTTTGCTTGCGTATATGTCGCTAGTATAAACTTATCTTTAACTTACACCGTTTTCCAACCAAGCGATTGTTGCATTCAATGTTGTTGCAGATTTATTGAACAAACTGCTTTTCTCTACACATCGCAAGCAACAATCTCAGCGCTAAAAAACGACGTAAATTTACTGCACGCAATGCTTCAATGTGTCCGAGCCTTTACGTTTGAGAAAACCATAAGTACTTCAACAACAAAGTACAAGTGTCGATGCGAACTTGGAAAAACAAAACACTATTACTATTCGCCCACGCAAATTTTGCAACATTTTAAGGTGTTTCGATTGAGTTTTTCGGAGACCATACCGATATTTTTCAATCATATTAAAAGTGATTTTATTCTTGTGTGATCGCTATGAAGTTTTTACCACTGAATGATTTTGGATTGAATAGCCGTGATAAATTGTTTAATAAAAAAGTTCTAAATTAATCAAATTAATCCTATGCCGCTTAATATCATATTTGGCTGCTTGGAAATTTTGGTGAATTTTTTTTCATGCGATCCTGAAAACTAAGCTGTTATCTCACCACCTGTTTAATTGCAACTTTATTCTAAATTTTGATTATTAGCGTTTCTCTGTATATCTCTAGAACGACTTGACAGAATTCTTTTTAAACCTCATCAAATAATCTTCATGATGTGCATAATAATGTCCGAAACTTTCGTGAAGATCGATTCACTGTAACACCTTGAAATTTCAAGTGAAATTTCAAAATCTGCGTTAGTACAACATTCATCGTTTTGACGTTATCCTAATTTTTCTAATTTAATGCGGATCATGCATACCTCCATGACCAGTACATTTTAGTTTGAATTTTGTTGCAACTTTTGAATGTAAAACATTAACAATATTCGCACAAAGGTAAATGAAAAATATCGGTATGGTCTCCGAAAAACTGTATTGAAACACCTTCAGGTCTTTCTCAAACTCGCACCAACACTCGTATTTTCAGATTAAAGCACTAGCTGGTTTAAATCAAGAGAGAGAGAGAGAGAGAGCTAAGTTCTGCTTTTGATAAACCCTCAGTGAATCTTTGTGGTAAACATCAGACTCATCTTTGTCAAACAGTTTGCATTTCAACGCAAAGTAAGCAACAAACAAGTGTTTTACAGAAACGAAATCGACCAAAAAAAAATATCTCGACTGTCTTATTCTTGTGAAATAAAACGGTGCAGTCTTCCCTGAAGTGGCTCTTGGTGTCGTCACGCAGAGACAAACGCCTTGCGTGACGATCTCAAGGACAACTGCAAACAAGACTACTATTTTGAAGCAAACTGTATATAAAAAGAATTCATAAAGCACTCATTCGTGGCGCATTTTGCGATATACACAAATCATTGATAAAGTCAGTCTGAAATTACATAAAGCGTTATCCAAGACCTTTTGTCTTGATACTGTGAACTTCCTTTACTCCCCAAGTGATGAAAATGCTTATTCTCCTTGCTAATTCTCACAGTTCGCTCATAATAGTTAAGTGATTGCCAAACCAATACAACCCCAAATTGCTGTTTTCTTCTTCTAACCACCCTTCCAGCTTCAAAACGTATTGGTTGTGACTAAAAAACGACTCCATAGTTCAAGGCGCCAAAAGCTAGTACCCACTCCCCTTGCAATTTAGGTAATGAAAGGCAGATTTGAGATTCATAAAAAAGTTCACAGTAAATAAACCAAGACATAAACTAGCACAGACATGCGATCCACCAAGACTATACAGTCAAGACAAGTCATTCATTCAGTTAGTATTAAAAAATAAACTCAAGTCAAAGTCAAACCACTAAGTTGTTCAGTCAATACGTCGATATCCCAGTCAAGTAGTAAATAAGAAGATATATCAGTATGTCATGCAGTCAGCAAGAAACGAGGTAAATTGATCAAGTAGTTAGGAAAACAAGCCCTCCTAGACTATAAAAATATGGATTTCACATAGTCGCCATACTGGACTTTTTAAAGGGGTCAACCCATGATTTTGGTCAAAAATTGCAAATTTCCTTTTTGTTTGTTTTAGGAAAAAATAGGCCTTGAGGTGGTGTTTGACAATTTTCTAGTTAGAAAACAAGTCCTCCTAGACTATCAAATATTGACTTAAAACAGCGGCCATATTGGATTTTCTCAAAGGGGTCAACCCATGATTTTGGTTAAAAAATGGAAATTTTACCTTTGTATCTTTCTGGACAAATGGGCCATGAAATATTGTTTGATGATCATTGAGCTAGAAAACAAGCCCTCCTAGACTATAAAAAATTGGACATTACAAAATTGCCATACTGAGATTTCTTACATAGGGTTTAACCCAAGATTTTGGTCAAAAATTGCAAATTTCCTCTTTGTTTGTTCGTTTTTTTGGGCAAAATAAGTCTAGAAATAATGTCTGATGATCATCTAGTTAAAAATCAAACCCTCAGCCAATCGAAGGTGCTAGCAATTTAACGACTAATGAGTCGTTTTTTCTTGCGACAAAAATCATTCAGCCTGTATAAATTTTTGTCCACAGTCAGTCACCCAGTCAGCTATGCAGTCAGTCACTCAGTCAGTTATGCAGTCAGTCAGCCAGTTAGTCGACCAGTCGGTCAATTAGTCAGTAAGTCAGTTAGTCAGTCAGCCAGTCGATCAGTCAGTCAATCAGCCAGTCAGTAATTCAGCCAGTCTACTTAGAAGAAAAGCCGTCTTAGACTATAAAGATATTTATTTTACACGGTGGCCACATTGAGATTTTTCAACGGGGTTAACCCATGATTTTGGGCAAAATTGGAAATTTCGTCTAAATTTGTTTTTGAACAAAATGGGCCTAGAAATAATGTTTGCTGATTATCAAGTTAGAAAACAAGCCTTCCTAGACTATAAAAATATTGATTTTAAACAGTGGCCATATTGAGATTTTTTTGAGTCCGATTTCAGTTTTTTTCATGGTTTTGGTCAAACACTGCAAAATTCCTCTTTGATTGTTTTAGAATACAATGGGCATTGAAGTAGTGTTTGATGATTATCTAGTTAGAAAACAAGCCGTCCCAGACTACGAAATTATGTATTTTACATAGTCGCCATATTTAAATCTTTTAAGGGGGTTAACCCATCTTACTGGGCAAAAATTTGAAATTTCGTGTTAGTTTGGTTTTGGACAAAATGGGCCTAGAAATAATGTCTGATGACCGTTGAGATAAAAAAAACACAAGCCCTCCTAGATTAAAAGATAAAAATTATGTTTTTTTCGACTGGCCCATACAGGTCTTTATCTGTCATTCAGTCATGATTGCTAAGTCTGTACTGGTAATCAATTCGCCAGTCAGTCAGTCGGACTGTCAACGAGTCAGTCAAAAAGTCAGTCACTTAGTCACTCAGTCACTCAGTCACTCAGTCAGTCAAAGGGGCAGTCAGTTAGTCAGTCAGCAAGTCTGTCACTCCAAATGTCAGTATGTAAGTCAGTCAGTGAGACAGTCAACAAGCCAGTCAGTTAGTCAGTCAGTCAGCAAGTCAGCAAGTCAGTCAATAAGTTAGTCACTCAGTATGCCAGTCAGCCCGTCAGTCAGTCAGTCAGCCAGTTAGTTAGCCAGTCAGTCATACAGTCAGCCAGTTAATCAGTCATCAGCCAGTCAGTCGTTCAGTACAGTTGGTCAGTCAGCAGGTCAATCAGTCAGTCAGTCATCCAACAAGCAAGTCAGTTAGACAGCTACTCATGAGCCAGTCAGTCATTTAGCACAGTCGGTCAGTCAGCCAGTCCGCCAGTCAGCCATTCAAACAGTTGGTCAGTCAGCCAGTCTGTCAGTCAGTCATTCAGCCAGTCACTAAGACAGTCAGTCAGTCAGCCAGTCCGTCACAAGCCAGTCAGTTAGTCAGTCAGTCAACAAGTCAGTAAGTCAGTCAATAAGTCAGTAACTCAGTATGTCAGTAAGTAAGACAGACAGCCAGTCAGTCAGTGAGTCAGTCAGCCAGTCAGTCAGTCAGTCAGTGAGTCAGTCAGCCAGTCAGCCAGCCAGTTAGTCCGCAAGTCAAACAGTCAGTCAGCCTACCAGCATGTCAGTCAGACAGTAAGCCAGTCAGTCAGTATGCTAGTCAGTCAGGCAGCTAACATGTCAGTCAGTTAGTGATGCTGGCTGTATAAGCCACAATGTAGATAGCATGTCTGATCTAACCAACAGTCAATTTTACATCTTTTCATCTTATATGTGAAAATCATGAGAACTTTTAAGAAAGTTCTAACCACAGTGCCAACAAAATTCGAATTTTTTTATAGTTTTCAAATTTCAAATTTTGCAAAATTACGAATGACATTTTAGCCCATTTTAAAATTTTTACAACGTTGTTGTTTGATAAAGTGCTAAGTTCAACCATTTTTTGCTACTTGTTATGGATTGTTGAGTTGAGGTTGCCATTCTGAGTTGCATATTTTCTTTTCAGCAACACTCTAAACGTAATTCATTGATTTCTGTTGTAACCCTTTTTCTTAAACTTTTTGGGTGCAATTGTAGTATACATAAGGTTCTTTGAACCAGAAATTGACTTGGCTGAATGATAATATGAAACTTCAATGCACATTAATGTAAGCTTGCAGCACATTGCAAGATGATCTTTACACTGGGAAAATTGAAGCTAGCTTGTTTCTCCTTTTTAAGCCAAACTTTCCCTTGTTTTCTTTCACTTTTCCACATGTTTGTTGACACAATGATTGTGAGCTTTAACCAAAGTTTTCATGGTTCATTGACAATATGGTAGTTTCAAATTTTTGCAATGACTTTGCAAGTGCAAAAATTGGCACATGAAAATAATGTAAAACTGCCTTTTAACCATAACAGAACTTAGCATATATCTATAACATAGCTGTGGCAAAACTGATCAAAAGTAAACTAATACTTATCCAGGAGTTAAATCAAAAATCTATTTGGCATGATTATTTATCAAGCCAAATTTTTTCACCTGAGTGGTTCTTTGCACAATAGGATTATAAAATAGAATTTTCATATGCATTTTCATCAAATAAGATGACGGCTGTGACAATTCCAAAATCCAGTCAGAATATCAATGTGAAACTGCTACATGTAACTTGCTCCAGTGATTCATTGAAACTCTCAAGATAAGTTTCAAGTGGTATGAACACTTAAAAGTGTTTTGGACAGTTTTCCTTCATTTTGTGTAGTTAGTGATTTGGATTGCCTTTTGAGCTTCAAATACAGACTGTTTTTCCTGAGAAGGTTAGGGTCAAGTGAATTTTGAATTTTTTTTTTCCAACTACATTGATTCAACTCACTTTTATCAATTAACTTCAATTCTTTGTGTTATTCCTAATTCTGTTCAAAACCAAGACAAAGTCTTCTGCATTTATTATCACAGCAACTAAAGTAATTTTCCCATGAACTACATACGAGGCATCAGCTGTTGATAGTTTTGCCTTGCATGTTGTATGTTTTACTTACTAATTTCTGCAGTTGAAAGAATGTATTAAAAAACCTCGTAGCACAAAAAACCCTGCACAAAGAAATCTCCACATGCCTTGTATCATGTGAATGTTGTAGTGAACTACTGGGTGTGCGCAAACCAACCAACCCCTTAAAGATGCACTTTATTGTTCACTCCTTTAAAGTGCATTTAAATGTATTTTTAATTTTAAGTCCTGGATAAGATTAATAAATTATTGTCTTTTGAACAAGCATTAAGCCACATTTTGTTTATCTGGTTCACTCAAGAGCTAGATTACAAAGCGATCTGAACAGCACTTATATGGTACTTAAGATAACCTCTAAAGCTTAAATGTTGAAGACTTGATCCAGTCTGTTTGTGGCATAGTGCATCTGATCTGGATAAGAAAAATAAGAGCCTACATAAGCAACAGGTGAAACCAACTTAGTCAAGTTACAGTCACTAAAGATTACAATAATAAATTATTCTGTTTATCAGTTCACCCTGCCCAATCAAAGTTGTTATTTCAAGGGTTGAATAAAATCTTACAATCTAAAGGGCAGGAGAGCTTGAATTACACAATGTCTCATAAACATTTTTCGCCAAATAAATAAGTAGGTGCCTCTTGCCTTTTTGTAACAGATTGTAGCTATGATAATAAAAATTTATAATTAATTTATGATAATAATAATAATAATAATAATAATAATAATAACAATAATAATAATAATAATAATAATAATAATAACTTTACCCAGTGAGGATAAACATATCACATTCAGAGACTGGTAAATTTGAGGAAGTAAAGATCTGTATGCTCAGAAATGCCCAATTTAACTGGGAGTGGTCCCTAATCAAAATGACAACCTATTTACTACATGATTAAGTCAAATTCTACTTTGCAATGCTAGTATAAGTACATGTAACACCAGTGAAGGTCACAAACTAACCTATGAACTTGTGATCTCTTTCCTGTGGCAATAATCTCCTTTAGTTTGCACAGCTACCTCCATCATTGGAGCCACTCATGGACATGCATCTGAAGATCTGTTCTACCCTGTTCAAGACAAATTGCCACATTAATGTTAATATATCAAACGATTTCGCCTGAATAAGGGTTAAGGAACAACAGTGGGGTGAAATACCTTCCTGTTTACAGAACAACTTGCTTTTAGGGGGAAATCCCCACACCAGGGGTGTCAGTAAGGGCTGGAGGCCCAGGGTTTTCCCCGGCTTCTAAGGGCATAATTAACCCTTGACTACATTCATAGCAAACAAAAGTAAAATAAAACGAAAGAGACATCTTAACTGTTCAAATACCCGGCCTGTGAAAACAGACAGTTCTCGTCACTCATTGCCAATGAGGGACGTTACACAAGTAGGAACGTCTGCCACACTCTATACTGATGATGTAAAAAAATATGTTTGGAATTTGGTCATAAGTGCTGATTAGACGACGGAGTAGTCACATTCTTATAGTAAAAATTTACACTGGAACAGTAAATCGCAGTTAATGTAGTATGATATGCCACGGCCACAGAGAATTGTTACTGTTATGAGTGGAGCAACTCGTGCCATGTAATGAGCCATAAATGTGCAATAATTTTATCGAACTACAAAGGTACAGACAGGAACCAAGGTCAAAATTTTGCAACACTGTCTCGTTTGTTTGTAACATTCGCTCTGTATGGCTAGCTCTAATAAATACCTCTATTCATATCTCATTGTATGCACTGTGTGTTCTTCCAGTGCTATTGTACACCATCGTCCATTGGCTTAGCTTTAGATATATGTCTAGCTATTAATCTATAGGAAAACAAGCAATACTTGTGGAATATATTCTTCATCGGTATGGAATTTCTGTGGCTGAGTCCCAGAGGTTCCTCCTTGCAAAACATCCCAAGTGGCGAGGAGCAAGGATAAATGGCTGTTTTTGCAGGCTAATTCGATTCCCTGCCAACTAATTTCATATGCTCAGCAACTTGAAATCTTAGCCAAAGCCCTACCACAGGTAAATGACTTCCTACCCAGTGTCAGGAAAACATTTCTAGAACTAAATCTTTTTCTAAAATTCTGTAGGTTATAACCAATGAGAGTACGTATTACCAATGAAGGTTCACAAACTAACCTAGCAACTTGTGATCTCTTTCCTGAGGCCATGATGTCCTTTATGTCAGCTACTCCTCTATTGTTAAAGCCACTTATGAACACCTGAGGATCTGCTCCAACCCTGTTCAAGACAAATCTTTGTTCTCTTTCCAACCTGAAAAAGAAAAAAGCAACTGAAGATTGAGTAAAGTTTCATGTAAATGTACATGATAATTTTAGAATTCCACGGTATTTTTAAATACGGTTGACCCTCTCCACAATGGCCACCTTGGGGAAAGAAGAAAGTAGCCATTGCAGCCCTTGAAGTCCCCCAAAAGTGACCAACATTAATTTTCTCCTAAAAATATCAATGCATAATTTATCAAGAGAAAAAGTTGTGAGAATTAATAAAATGATCACCAAATGAATAAGTCGGTTTGATATTTTATCAATTTCTCTCAACTACATGAAATAAATTAGTTTTGATACCAGGCATTCCACGCAATTCTGAGAGAGACTGCATACATTGCTTTGCCGATCAATTTGCCTTTCGTTTGTTGACTTTGTTCTTTTTTTTTCGTTCCATTATGAAATGGCAACAGAAGCTACAGTGTAATTTCATTTTTTACAAGAAAGAGAATGGCAGTTGAATATGAAAAACATGAAGATGTCCAAAATGTTCAAAGTTTCAATATTATAGTTTGATCCACTCCATTTTTTAAGTGACCCAATTTAAAATGCCATGTGGGACATATGACCCACTTTGACAAATTTCTCGATTGAACACTGCTTTCTATTTTTACATTGTCCTTGCTTTGTCATCTACAATAACTAAACTACCAAACAAAACTTTAATTTTCCATGAATTTCAAGGACCGACAATTTTAAAAATTCCAAGACCTTGCAGGCCTGGAAAATGAAATTGTTAAATTCCATGACTTTCCAGGTTTTCCATGACCTGTACAAACCCTGATTGACTTCAATTTCCAAATCTTAGTACTCCCTGTTGAAGAAAGACTTAAAACGACTCCACAATGAAAGTCTACTTTGACGATACAGTTACTCGTACGTGGAAGATAGGAAGAACAAGAACACTTACGGGCCCCGTTTGCATAGAACGGATGAAAATTGCCATTTGCACATCTCTCCTAATACACCTTGTTTGCCCCCAAAATTTTGCATCAGGACTGTCTTTTGATTTCACTCGGGACCACTGTAATACCCAAAAGAAATTAAAGACAACTGTTATGCAAAGTTTTGGGGGCAAACAAGGTGCACTATGGGAGATGTGCAAATGGCAAATGAGCAGTTTTAGAATTGACTGGTACATAAAAGAGGACTTACTCTATTAAAATTACCGGTTTGCAGCTGACATCACAGTAGTTATGTAGGTAAAAAAAAAACAAAAGCTTTTCCCCCCACTGGGTCACTGCAAATTTTGTGTAAATGACAACCAATTTACAACATGATTATGTTACATTCTACTTTGTTATGCTAGTAGTAACTCCAATAAAAGTCACAAACCAACCTATGAACTTGTGATCTCTTTCCTGTGGCAATAATGTCCTTTAGTTTGCACAGTTGCCTTCAGCATTGGAGCCACTCATCAAATGCATCTGAAGATCTGTTCCACCCTGTTCAAGGCAAATTGCCACACCAATTTTAATATCAAAAGGTTTTGCCTGAATAAGAGTTGTGGAACAACATTGGGGTTACTAACTTCCCGTAGAACAAATTGCTGTTAGGGAGTGAACCTCTCACCAGGGATGTCAAAAAGGGTCGGGCCCCAGGATTTTCCCCAGCTTCTAAGGGCATAAATCAGGGTTTTCAATAAAAGCTGGGAGCCGGCAAAATTCGCTGGCTATTTCATGCGGACTTGCCACCTACTTTTCATTGGAAATTAGCCCAGCTTATACAAATACCAGGAATAAAAACAGATACTAAAATAACCAATGGTTCATACTGTAGCTATTGGCAACAAGAAATAAATAAATACCAGTAACTAAAAAAAATTATTCATCTGTTGTCACTGAATAAAAAAGCCAAAATTTAAGGTGATTCCATAGTAAAAGAACCTAACATAGATTTTAGCTAAAACTTGGTACACTGATGTAACAAGTCAAGAAGATGATAAAAAAGTAATAAAAAGTGGGGGTCACCGTGCTCGTTTTGACGTCACAATGCTGACAAATACGGCTATTTAGGACCCTTTTACAAAAACCGCGGGCAGCGCAAAACTAGACAAAAAGGAGAGATTTTTTCGATGATGCATGTGACATCACACAGAATTTGACTTTTATGTATTGTTTATCCACTTACGTACCAGAAAAATGCCTTTTAATGCCCTTGTTTTTACTTTACGCTCCAAAGTAGAATTAAATTGGACGCGCGCTTTTCGACCCGTGATGGCTCAATCCGTACAATTTAGTAAAATTGCCAAAAAACTGAACATAGATTTGTGCCAATTTTTTTCTCATCGAAAGGAAGCACTGTCCTTATTAAAATCATGAAATAAAAAATGGGGGTCACCGTACTCGTTTTTGCGGTAGAGCTGCAGAAAGTGCGCACCAAACGCATTTTCTCCCATTTTTGAGAGAGGACTGGGGCGAGTTTCAAAATAGAATGTATGTGAAAAGGGGAAGAAAGTATTAAAAAGTCCGTTTTTACAGAATTTACATCGAGATATCACATTTAGGACACAATGTGATAAAGAAAGTGTTTAAATGAAAATCAAAGTGAGTAAGCACAAGTTAAACATCCACTATCGAGGTTCTCCGAGAGGAGGTCGAACTCACCAACACGCGTACTGCTTACGTTATGCACATTCGCAACACATTGAGTCTCACCTCGGCAAGAAACAACAGCGAGCAAAAATTCCAACAGCGTTTCTCTTCAGTCAACTTCATTTTAATAATATTACTTCACATGCTCTTTTTTACGGTGGCCATCTTGTTATGCGCAGTAAGAGATGCGCAGTGCAAAACTAGGGAATCACCTTAATGATGTCTGTGTTCTCTTCAAAAACTCTAATTTTTGCTCCAGAATGCTGGAAATGTATTGTGAGAGGCCTAGATTTCATAAATTTTCCAGAAGGGGAGGGGGGGGGGGTATGCACCTGGACTGCCCTGGAAACAGATGCAAGTTTTCCATCTCCGCCTTCTTCAAAGCTTTTGCCACATACTTAAAACCTTATTGAAACCCTGATAGCCCAAGACTACATTCACAGGAAACAAAAGTAAAATGAATCAAAAGGGACATCTTAACTGTTCAATTACCCAGCCTGCAAATACAGACCTTTCTCCTTGCTCATTGCCACTGGGAGAAGTTTCCTGAAAAGGAACACCTGCCACTCAGCGACAGAAACTCCATACTGATGACGTAAAATCTGTCTGGCATTTGGTCATAAACACTGATTGGATGATGGTTTATTCACATTCTTTTAGTAAAGATTTACTGTGGAACAATCAATCACTGTTAATGAAGAGTTATGTGCCACAGTTCCAGAGATTTGCTTTTTTCATGAACAGAGGAACTCGTGCCATGCAATGAGCCATGAATGTACATCTGTACAATACTTTTATCAAACTACAATGGAAGACAGGTGCCAAGGACAAACTGTTGCAACACTGTCTGATACATTTGTCACATTCGCTCCGTATGGCTAGATTCAATAAATACCTCTATTCATGTTCTCGTTGTACGCACTGTGTGTTCCTGCAAGGCTACTGTATGCCATCGTTCATTGGCTTAGCTTTAGACATATGTCTAGCTATGGAGTATATTCTTCTCTAGAAGAAGCATTTGAGTTTTGCTGGAGCTCATTCGCAGACAAAAAGAACACTTAACTAAAATCGACCACGAGAAATGTAAAATTGAACAAATTTGCATTTGGAACCCAGGCCAAGGACTACCGGATTTATTATGTAAACATTGATTTACATCATCAGTATGGAATTTCTGTTGCTGAGTCCCAGAGGTCCCTCCTTGCAAATTGTAAAAAGAGGCAAGGAGCAAGAAGAAACGGCTGTTTTCGCAGGCTACATGTAATTCCCCGCCAACTAATTTCATACCCACCAACTTGAAATCTTTGCCAAAGCCCTGTCGCATGTAAATGACTTCCTAGCCGGTGTCGGCAATCATTTACAGAACTAAATCTTTTTCTAAAATTCTGTAAATAACCAAATAGGGTATTACCAATAAAGGTTCACAAACCAACCTACCAACTTGTGATCTCTTTCCTGTGGCCATGATGTCCTTAATGTCAGCTGTTCCTCTATTGTTGGAGCCACTTATGTACACCTGAAGATCTGCTCCAACCCTGTTCAAGATAAATCTTTGTTCTCCTCTTCAGCCTGAAAGAGAAAAAAGGAACCCAGGTATTTTTAAATACGGTTGAACTTCTCCACAATAGCCACCCTGGGGAAAGAAGAAGGTAGCCATTGTAACCCCCCGTTTAAGTCCCCCGAGAGTGACAACATCAGTGCATTATAAAGAGAAAAAGCTGTGAGAATTAGTAAAATGATCACCAAATGAAAGATGATTTGATCTTTTATCAAATTCTCTCAACTACATGTAATTCTTCGAGGAAATGTATGGCGATCAGTCTGGAGAATTTTTATGTTGATATTGGGAATTAAAGGGATAGAGATAAAGGTGAGATATTTGTAATTTGGGCACGGGCCCTTGGCCGAATATTGGTCAACAAGTTATTAGCCAATACTCTGTCAACATGTCAGTTGAATATCAGTCGACATGTCAGCCAACTATCAATCAATAAATTATGTCAGTCTATATCAGTAAGGTGAGTGTTGGTTGACATGTTAGCTGATATTTTGGCCGATAGCTGACCGAGAGTGGGCAGATATGTCAGACGAAAAGTATACAAAGATCTGAAAGCTGGAATTTGTCAAGAGGTTTAAACAAGAATCCATGTTGACTATCCACTAAAAACGTAACTGTTGTAGAGAGGTGGCCGTTGTGGAGAGTTGGCTGTTAGTATAGGTTCGACTGCATCATTGTTATTATTCATTTCCCACATCCTATTGACAGGGTTTGTACTCTTTTGATCTATTCAAATTCCATGACTTTCCATGACCTTTACAAGTTTTCCATGACCTTAGGTTAAATCATCACTTTCAAAAACGTTCACAGTTTTCCTAGTTTGGGGGTATTTTTTGACTTTAAGTAGTTCAACAGACACAAAGTCTGGTGTCCATCAAAATGCGTGCCATCTGCGCTGTTTATTATTACTCCTCTCTATCTTACATTGTCCTTGCTTTGTCATCTGCAGTAACTAAACTACCAAACAAAACTGTAATTTTACATGAATTTCAAGGACCGACAATTTAAATTCCATGACTTTCTAGGCCTGGAAAATGAAATTCTTAAATTCCATGACTTTCCAGGTTTTCCATGACCTGTACGAACCCTGATTGACTTCAATTTCCAAATCTTACTACTTGGACAACTTTTCTCTGAATTTTGCTGAGGTGCTACTTTCAGATGGAACTGCTATGTCAATGAGCATGCACCTTCTATCCTTCTTGTTCTTGTGAATGCCCGGTGGTTTGCACAGAACGGGTGAAATCGCCATTTGCAAATCTCTCCTAATACACCTTTTTTGCAACCAAAATTTTGCATAAGAATTGTCTTTTGATTTCGCTCGAGACCACTGTAATACCCAAAATAAATTAAAGACAACTGTTATGCAAAGTTTTGTGAGCAAACAAGGTGTATTATGGGAGATGTTCAAATGGCAAAAGAGCAGTTTTAGAATTGACTGGTACATAAAAGAGGACTTACAGTATTAAAACTACTGGTTTGCAGCTGACATCATGACAGTCATGTTGATAAAAAGAACATTAAAGCTTTTCCCCCGACTGGGTCACTGCAAATTTTGTATTAATGACAACTTATTTACCACATGATTATGTTACATTCTACTTTGTTATGCTAGTAGTAACTCCAATGAAAGTCACAAACCAACCTATGAACTTGTGATCTCCATCCTGTGGCAATAATGTCCTTTAGTTTGCACAGCTGCCTCCATCACTGGAGCCACTCATGAACATGCATCTGAAGATCTATTCCACCCTGTTCAAGACAAATTGCCATATTAACTTTAATATCAAAAGGTTTTGCCTGAATAAGAGTTGTGGAACAACAGTGGGGTTAATAACTTCCTGTAGAACAAATTGCTTTTAGGGGGAGAACCCCACACCAGGGATGTCAAAAAGGGTCGGGGCCCAGGATTTTCCCCAGCTTCAATAAGAGTTGGGAGCTGGCAAAATTCGCTGGCAATTTCACGTGGACTTGTCGCCTACTTTTCATTGGAAATTAGCCCAGCTTATACAAATACCATGATCAAAAACAGATACTAAAACAACAAATGGTTCATACTGCAGCTACTGGCGAGAAGAAATGAATAAATACCAGTAACTAAGAAAAATTATTCATCCGCTGTCACTCAACAAAAAAGCCAACATTTAATGATGTCTGTGTCCTGTTCTAAAACTCTATATTTTTGCTCCTGAATGCTGGAAATGTATTCTAAGAGGCCTAGATTTCATAAAATTTCCAGGAGGGGGGGAGGGGTATGCCCCTGGACTGCCCTATAAACAGGTTCAAGCTTTTTCTGTCTCCGCCTTCTTCAAAGCTTTTGCCACGTACTTTAAACCTTATTGAAACCCTGATAAAACCAATGACTACATTCACAAGAAACAAAAGCAAAATAAAACAAAAGGGACATCTTAACTGTTCAATTACCCAGCCTGCAAATACAGACCTTTCTCCTTGCTCATTGCCGCTGGGAGATGTTTCGTGAAAAGGAACATCTGCCACTCAGCGACAGAAACTCCATACTGATGACATAAAATCTGTCTGGAATTTGGTCATAAACACTGATTGGATGACGGAGTATTCACATTCTTTTAGTAAAGATTTACAGTGGAACAATCAATCGCAGTTAATGGAGCATGATGGTCCACAGTTCCAAAGATTTGCTTTTGTTATGAACGAGGGAACTTGTGACACACAATGAGCCATAAATGTACATCTGTACAATAGTTTTATCGAACAATGATGGAAGACAGGTACCAAGGTCAAAATGTTGCAACACTGTGTGATACATTTGTAACATTCACTCTGTATGGCTAGGTTCAATAATTACCTCTATTCACGTCACGTTGTACGCACCGTGTGTTCTTGCAACGCTATTGTTTGCCATCATCCATTGGCTTAGCCTAAGACATATGTCTAGCTTTGGAGTATATTCTTCTCTAGAAGAAGCATTTGAGTTTTGCTGGAGCTCGTTCACAGATGAACACGACACTTAACTAAAATCAACCAGGAGAATGTAAAATTGAACAAATTTGAATTTGGAATCCAGGGACTACCGGATTTACTATGTTAACATTGATTTACATCATCAGTATGGAATTTCTGTCGCTGAGTCCCAGAGGTTCCTCCTTTCAAAATGTCAACAGCGGCAAGGAGCAAGAAGAAATAGCTGTTTTCGCAGGCTAATTCCCCGCCAACTAATTTTATACTGAAGCACTTGAAATCTTAGCCAAGGCCCTGCCATAAGTAAATGACTTCCTAGCCTGTGTCAACAAATACTTCCAGAACTAAATCTTTTTCCAAAATTCTGTAGGTAATCAATGAGAGTATTACCAATAAAGGTTCACAAACCAACCTAAAAACTTGCGATCTCTTTCCTGTGGCCATGATGTCCTTTATGTCAGCTGTTATTCTACTGTTGGAGCCACTTATGAACACCTAAAGATCTGCTCCAACCCCATTCAAGACAAATCTTTGTTCTTCTCTTCTGCCTGAAAAAGAAAAAAAGGAATTGAAGATTGAGCAAAGTTTCATGTAAATGTACATGATAATTTTAGACCTCCAAGGTATGTTTAAATACGGTTGAACCTCTCCACAATGGCCTCCTTGGGAAGAGAGGAAAGCAGCCATTGTAGCCCTTTAAGTCCCCAAAGGGTGACCAACATCAATTTTCTCCTAACAAAATCCATGCAGTATGAAGAGAAAAAGGTGTGAGAATGATCACTAAATGAATATACGATTGGATCTTTTATCAAATTCTCTCAACTACATGTAATTCTTTAAGGAAAGTATGGTGATCAGTCTGGAGAATTTTTATGTTGATATTGGGAATTAAAGGGGTAGAGAGGTGAGATATTTTGTACTTTGGGCAGGGGCCCTTGGCCGAGTATTGGTGAACACGTTATCAGCTGATATTCTGTCAACATGTCAGTTGAATATCAGTCAACACATCAGCCAACTATCAGTCGATAAATCATGTCAGTCTATTATCAGTGAGGTGAGTATTGGTTGACATGTTAGCTGATATTTTGGCTGATAGCTGACCGAGAGTGGGCAAATATGTCAGCAGAAAGGTATTCAAATTACACAAGATCTGACAGGTGGTCATTGCCAACAGGTTTAAACAAGAGTCAATGTTAACTATCTGCTAAAAAAGAAGGCGTTGTAGAGAGGTGACCGTTGTGGAGAGTTGGCTGTTAGTATAGGTTTGACTGCATAATTATTTTTATTCGTTTCCCACATCCTGTTGACTTCAATTTCCAAATCTTGGTACTTGGACAACTTCTCTGTGAATATTGCTGAGGTGTTACTTTCAGATGGAACTGCTATGTCAATACATGTAAGCATGCCTTTTCTTTCTTTCTTGTCCTTGAATATGCCTCACGGTTTGCACAGATGGGGTGAAACCGCCGTTTGCACATCTCCCATAATACACCTTGTTTGTCCCCCAAAATTTTGAAAAAGCAATGTCTTTTGATTTCTATCAGGACCATGCACTGTAATACCCAAGAGAAATTAAAAACAACGGTTATGCAAAGTTTTGGGGAGCAACAAGGTGTATTATGGAAGATGTGAAATAGCGAATGGGCAGTTTTGGAATTGACCGCTACTATAAGGGAGGCCGATTTACAGTATTAAAATTACTGGTTTGCAGCTGACATCACGCACAGTTGTTGGTAAAAAGGACAAAAGCACTTCCCTCCACTGGGTCACTGCAAATTTTGTGATAAAAATTGTCTTGTTTTGTCAACAATAACATGCATGGCGTACTTGTTTGTCAAAAAACATGCATGGCTCCATGTGGGTAGAAATTTATCAAGAAAGGTCCTTTTGATGAAGTTTGAGTCAGGATATGTATGCATGTTGTAGTGTATTGATCACCAATACTACCCCTCAGTACATTACCACTCCAAGTTACAAGAAGTATAATGTGGATCTCTTTGTCACGGATCTAGCTAAGGAAGCGGATTCCCTGCTCACTATCTTCGATCAAACCGATGTAGACTCTAAGCTCAATATTTTAAATGACACTTTGCAGTCTGTCCTGAGCTTACACGCTCCTGTGAAACAAATTAAACTTCGGAGTAGACCGTGCCCTTTTGTTAACCAGGAAATCAATGATCTCATGAGATTGCAAGATCTCCTCCTGAAGCAATTCATACAGTCTCACCAACACACTGAGTGGATAAATTTCAAACATTCCCGTGACTTGGTCAAGAAAAAGCTACAAGAAGCTGAAAGAGATCACACCTTTGAAGAGGTCACAGCTAATAAAAACAACTCTGGCTCACTCTGGAAAATTATTAATTTTGCTAAAGTCGGCTTAAATGCCGCTGACGCAGTACAGCGCCTGAGGGAAGAACATAACATCATAGTCCAAGATTTTTCATCCGAAACTGGCATAGATACTACCTCTATGGAATTATTCAATTTAAGGACAGCGTCACGTGAAGAGGTTCACCGAATTGTAACATCTCTCCCAATGAATAAATCTCCGGGGACCGGACAAGATCAGCGCTCGTGTACTAAAAGACTGTCTTCCTGTCATATTGGGCCCTCTTACTGACATCATCAATTGTTCTATCCTTACTAGCACATTTCCTGACAACTGGAAAGAGGCTGAGGTGATTCCGATTCTTAAAGACGGTGACCATGAAAAAGCTGCCAACAACAGACCGTTATCTCTGCTAGCCGTAGCTTCAAAGGTCCTCGAAAGGATTGTTTTGAATCAGTTCAGCGCCTATCTCACGAAAAACAACCGCCTTACCTCACACCAAAGCGGCAATAAAAAAGCTCATTCTACAGAGACCTTAAACATCCTGCTCACGGATAAGATACTCGAAGCAATGGATAAAAAGCAGATAACAGCACTAGTACTATTAGATCTATCCAAAGCCTTCGACAGTATAGACCATGCAAGGTTGCTCCACAAACTCTCCATCTTAGGAGCCTCACCCTCTACTGTCAAATGGTTCAAGAGCTATTTAACTGGTCGCAGGCAATACGTGAGAATTGGCTCCACCTACTCTGACACTCTACCTATAACTCACGGAGTTCCTCAAGGCGCAATCCTATCACCATTGTTGTTCTGCATTTATCTCAACGATTTACCCACGTCACCGACGTTTTGCAACCTAGAATCGTATGTGGATGACTCAAAGCTATTCATGTCATTTCCTCTCGTTGAGCTTGATGCTGCCATTGAAAAGCTCGAACAAGACCTTCACAGTGTAGCTCAATGGTGCTGTGAGAACCATCTACTTATCAATCCCGATAAAACTAAACTCCTTTTCCTCGGTACCAGACAGATGTTAAGCAGGTTACCAGAAGACCCTAGAGTGGTATTCTTAGGTAAAACACTGAAGCCAACAGACTCTGCCAAGGACTTGGGAGTCTTTCTTGACCCCCATCTGACCTACGATCACCATATTTCATGTGTAGTGTCATCTTGTTTCGCAAAGCTCTGCCAAATAAATAGAGTCAAAAGGAGCTTCGACAAGGAAACACTAGAGTTGTTAATAACGTCATTAGTCTTTAGTAAGATGCTTTACTGCTCATCTGTATGGTCAAATACTACACTCCAGAATATAAACAGATTACAATCTATTCAGAATTTTGCCAGCAAGATCGTAACAAACTCTAGGAAGTTTGACCACGTAACACCTTTGCTTCGAGAGCTAAACTGGCTTCCTGTTAAAGAACAATTATCTATAGAGACTCCGTTTTGACCTTTAAATGTCAGAACGATCTTGCACCTCAATATTTAACGAGCAAGTTTACCAAGCGCTCAAATATACATACTCGTAACACTCGTACACGAAACTCTTTGCAGATTCCGCTATACAGAACGGCTATAGGCCAGCGCACATTTTCCTACAGAGGGGCCTACACTTGGAATAACTTGCATAATGAACTTAAGCCAAGTGCCTCATTGGCATCTTTCAAGCGCGCCCTGAAAGACACACTTTTGAGGCCGACATTCCTTCATAAGCTCTAGAATTTAGTAGAATACCATCATAAATTGTGATTTCAAGTTTTTATAGTTCCTGAAAAATGTCATGAGGATGTTACTATTAAAGTTATTATTATTATTATTATTACCATAGTAACCTATGTACTAGTACTAACATCTGCGACACTACATGTACAGCTCCCATGTACATAATATGTTTGTAATAGTTTGATATAATAAAGTAATAAAGCATGAATGTGGAAGTACTGATACTAAATGTGATTGTACTAATAAAAAGATAGTTGTTCAGTGAATAACAGCCTATGAGCAAGTTCTCCGGGGTGTTCTGGGGGTAGGGCGGCAAAAGAAAAGAGAGCTTGCAACTACATCTCTGGAATTTGATTATCTGTATCAAAAAAGTCAAATAATTATGCAAACTGCCGATTGGCGGGATGACATTAGTAATGATGTCATTACCCTCGGAGCGTGCTTTCACATGTTTTTCATTTTTGTTTACATTCACGCTCATTTTAGTTTCACACTGATTGGCAGAAATCTGACAGCTCAGCCGCCCTGAAGAGCTTGCTCGCAAGCTTAGATTTGATAAAGACATCATAAAATGCCAAAATCATGAACTTGAGTGTATCACACATAATTTATTTGTGACATGGTCCTTCACAGTTGCTGGATTGGCTAACAAGTTGAATCAATATATTGTCAAAGAACTGGATTACAACACAAGAAGAAAACAATGGACAACGAAAAGCAAGGAGAAATAGAAATGCCTACAAGGCTTTTGTGCAGAAAACAGTAGAAGGTGCAACAAGGATCTTATAATCATCAAAGAACTGGATTACAACACAAGAAGAAAACAATGGACTATGAAAAAGCAAAGTGAATTAGAAATGCCCACAGAGTTTTTGTGCAGAAAACTCCCCAAACAAAGATTCAAAAAGAAAATAACCAAATCCTTATTTCAGATCTTCCTTAAACTGGACAATTATGTCAACCGATATAGAAACGTTATTGAATGAAATGAAAAGAATTAAAAATTTGTCTTCCTTGTGCTTGAGAATACGTAAGCTGCTAATCCTACGTAGTACATCTTATTATCCTTCCTCTAGCCTCTTATTTATGATAATATATTTATAGTAATTATTTACCATATTTATTATCTTTTAACTTTCTTTGTATTAATATTATAATATAAAGTGTAAGTGATATGTCTCCAGACTACGTGCCTCGATTTGCTTTGCTATTTGCAGGTAGTCTCTACTTGTAATTTATCGATTATCATCCCAAAATAAAGTTGTTGTTGTTGTTGTAGTCAAGCCGATCACATGGAAGTTTAATCAAGGGAAAAACTTATGGGATTTAACAGAACCGCTAGAAACTATTCAAAATCTGGATGAAACAATTTTGAAAAACACTAAGGCAAGAGACATTGAGAAAGAAGTTGATGATTCTGGAGAGGTTTGTGCAAAATGTTTACCATATTTTGGCTGGAATTGACTTGAGTTTAGAGGACGCTAAAAAGAGTGGACACATGGAAACTACACCAAGGTTCATTCAAGATAATAACAATGTTAAAAGCAATGAGGGTGCGGAAGTGAAGTCCCAGGGGCCCCACTCACATATTTTAATGACGGGGGTGTCTGAAGGATTTTTTTGGGTCTGACATTTTGGCCAAAAGGGATTTTATTGAAAATCTATGAAAGACGCCAGGATTTTTTTGGGTCGCGAAAACAACACAGGGATTTTTTTGGGCATTGTATTTTTCATCAGCTCAAATCAACGATAACATAAGCACAATTTATAGTTTTGTTTTTGAACAAAACCAAAGTTGAAGTTGGCATGTTTTGGCTTTCCAGAAGATAAATAATTTTTAAACGACTACGTTTTTGTGACTCCCTAAAAAAACCCATACGATTTTTTTCATCCCTAAAAAAACCCATCTGTTTAAGACTTCAACCCTAAAAAAACCCATATTTTAATGAACCTCTGTCGGACCCCCCCCACTCCCCGTCATTAAAATATGTGAGTGGGGCCCCTGGGAGTGAAGTACCATCTCCACTCACCTCGTCTAGCTTTTGCTATTTGCGGGTGGAGATTGCAAAATGATGTGCATGAAAATAAAATAAAGTATAGTGTGAGACTGTGAAGCTACCTAAACTACAACTTAAGTAATTTTCATGGACAATTACAATAAATGGCAGAGTTTCTGGGACATGTTTGAATTTGTGGTTAACAGAAACATTGACATTTCACGAATCCAAAAAAATTCACCTACAGTGTACAGCTGTATTTGAAGAGTTGAGGGACAGGCGCAGCCAAATCGGCAATAATATAATATTACTGGGTTGCCTTTCGCTGAAGATAATTTTGGAAACAGTCATTAATATTCTAAGAGATAGATTTGGTAAGCCACAGTTGTTGATTTCTTACCACATGGTAACTTAATTGAAATTGGCAATAGTCAGTTCAGTGCATAGAACAAAGAAACTATGTGATTTGTATGACAATAATGAGATTAACATTCAAAGTTTAAAGGCACTTGGCATCGAATCAGAGTCTTTTGGAAATTAATATTATTACTTCCAGTTGATAACTCAAGTAATATGATGGCTCTCAAATATTCTTATGGAAGAAAAAGAAATGTTGACTGTGGTTTTTGCTTTGGAGAAATGGAATCAGTTTCCTTTTGGTCGTCATGTTATTGTCAGAACAGACCACAAGCCACGTGAGGCGGTCACAAAGAAATATCTTAACAGGGCACCAAGGCACCCGGAAGGTATGCTGCTTAGAAGTCTGGCTTATGACAAAGAAGTGCAAGGTTTTCAATAAGAGCCAGTGGCCCGCAAAATTCCCCGGTAATTTCACATGAACTCGCCACCTTCTTTTCTTTGGAAATTACAAGTTTAAATGCACAACACCACTGCAACAATTCATCAGCTCTTTTCCACCATACCTGACTACCTGGAAGGGTAGCCATAACACTTTCTCCTATTTTCCGAGATGATGTCAGCTATTCTTTTGTTAATACCACACAGCCTGTCTTTGCTCAGACAAGAAACTCTGGACTTCATTCTAATCATTGACTTAAGGAGTGGTGTCATCCACGGCAGATCATCATGTGACGACATAGATACAGTTTTGACCGGCATACACCTGTCCATAAGACCATGAATCTTTTCTTCCAATACACAAACCGCTTGCTGAACATCAGGAGCAGCAAGCACATTATCCCAGTTTTCCTCCGCAAGTGCAGTGTAAAGTACAGCTTTACGATTCTCTCTACAATCCCATATCAGGACTTTACAGCAGATGGGTTTTAACTTTGTACCAGCTAGGAGAATAACAGCCGTGTGATCAGTCTTGATCAACAATTGAAATGAGTGGCACTTGTTGAATAAATCTGGGTGACTAGTTAAGCAGTTATCTAAACACGCGTCACCTCTGGTTGGGAAATCTACTAAAGCCTTCCAGCCCGACATGCTTTGTAAACCATTTAAATCAAGGTGATTGCGGTCACCACCACATACAAAGGCAGTGTTTGGGTCTTCGTCAAGCGTGTTGTCAAGAAAATAAACTTGTTAAATTACATTCCTGGTAATTGCGCTTTGGGGAATTGTAGGGTCCAGAAATTAACATACGGTGCACCGCTGAGGGAAGAACAAATCATTTCATATTGATCGGATCTGTAAACATTGACTACACATAGATTGTTCCTTACGTAGATTGCAGCTCCTCCTTCACTCCTTTTATCAGTAACAGCCCAGTTTGTGTCTTGTCTGAGAATTGAGTAATTTGGTATATTCACAATAGCATCGGGCATGTCTGGTTTCAGATGTGTTTCCAAAACAAGACACAAAAAAGCCAAAATTTGATGATGTCTGTGTTCTGTTCAAAAATTTTTATTTTTGCTTCAGAATGCTGGGAGTGCATTCCAAGAGGCCCAGATTTCAAATTTTTTTCAGAAACCCACACCGTCAGCGTTCGCAAGTTGCACCTTTGCCATGGATTTTTTCCTTCTCCACCTCCTCCAAAACTTTTGCCACCTACTTAACATCTTGTTGAAAACCCTGGAAGTGCAATACGTCCCTGGCCAGACACCACTAAGGCTCACCCTGAAAGACCACCACACAACTTCTATCAAGCAAAAAGACCAGCAGCTGTTGGCCAGAGTACCTTTCAGTATGCAGCTGCTTAAGATGGAACAGTCTTATGAAACTAATGACATCAGTTAATTCTTTTCCTCTTTTTGTTTTTTTTTTTGTTTGTTTGTTTGTTTTTTTTTGCAAATTTGTATTTTGTTGTGTACAGCAGTATTAACTTGCTACATGTACATGTAAATTCCTACAGCTGTATCTCCACAATTTTCTTGACATTTTTAACTGTAATAAGTTTACACTTTTTATTTTTGACATTCATTTTCATTCCAGTGTGTGATACTGTACCCCCGCTCACTGAACCCTTCTGCAGTATAAATAAAGCTGTTGTTTATTGTTTGTTTGTTTGTTTTTTTTTAATAGTGGTCAAACTTTTCAGCCTAGGGATCGAGCCATCTACACACAGTCAACTGGATCACTGAATGTTTAACCCTTTAGGTTCCAAGAGTGTCCAACATCAATTTTCTCCTAACAACATCAGCAGATCAACATAAGTAAAGGTTATGAGAATAACTAAATTGATGACCAAAGGGAGAATACTTGGATATGAAACCAAATTCTCTCAACTATTCTTAAAAGAAATGTATGGAAATCGGTCTGGAGAATTTGTATCTGGATCTTGGGGCTTAAAGGGTTAAGGGACTAGCTTGACCCTTAGCCTTTTCAGGTGTTGATTACTGATTTGAAACTACCAGACAAGTCATTTCTAATGTGGAAGTTTGTGGATGACATGACCATCTCAAAAATATCACCTTCTTATGAGGGAAGCCATTTACAAGGTGCTGTTTCAACAGCAACAACTGGTTAAAAGAACACTGTGCCTTCAGCTCAGTCCAACCAAGTGTAGCAAAAGAACTAGTGGAAAGTTTGTAAACATCACCTTCCAACATCTCTCCCTCAGGCTGTACTTAACAGGGTGGTATTCAACAGAGCTTTCTATGCAAAAATACTCAGCTTATGAAGAGTGATGATCTCAAATGGAACAATCATGTAGTCTGCATCAGAATCTCACCCTCATTCAGTAATACATGTAATTTTTATACCACAGGTTCTTGTATTAGTTTGATCATCATTTCCCACCTTTTTTTGGATAGAGATTGCTATGGATTTTAGTATTGCACCAGCTAGTAACAACATGTTATTCAATCATAAGAATGCAATGTGCTTTTCAGTGTGAAATAAACTGTCAATTTGATGGATGGACAGATGGATGGATAGATGGATTAATTGATTGAATGACTGATTGAATGATTGATAAACAATACCAATTAGTATTATAATTGATTGATTGATTGATAAATAAACAATAACAAGTAGGATTGTACAAAGACAGATAAAATTAACAGTGCAATTATCAGCCACAAGGACTTTCCTTCAGGGATTTCCATTTCATAATTTTTTATTGCTTCAATCAGCAACACAGAGCATGATTGTTCACACATCACCACCATAACTACAGCCTCTAGTCAGTTTTCTACCCCATCCAAAAACAACACCTAGAAATTCCCAATTACACTGTAAATTGCTTATGCCATCAGGGGTAGTCACCTTCAGCCAGGATTCAACAATAATGCACACAACGCCAGCATTATTCAGTTCAAATATAATAATTGAGACAAGAGAGCTAGGTGAAGGAATAGACAACAGCCCTTCAGCATAAACTGGTCTAAAACCAATACAATTTGGATTCAATTTGACAGGCAAGTACAACCATAATCAAACATAACCCAAAGCTGCAGGATGCCACTAAAACCAAGCTTCCTTGTTTGAACCCTATGTGCAATGTCAATGTTCGAGATCGAAATATCAACTCCTATGCCAGCAAACATCATAAGGCAAAAGTTGACAGTTTCCTCAGAGGTTTCTCTGTCACTTGTTTGCAAGAACCCTGGTTGTTTTATATTGTACTGGTAGCTATGACCCAAGATGTTGTCTTTTGCCTTGGCGATGTTCTTGACATGAAACTGTTTACGTAAGTCAGAGGAAAGATCAAAAAAAAAATTGAAAAGTCAGTGCGGAAAACGACTGAACTGATTTAGTAGTATCGGTAGTGAGTTCTTAACTTGTAGAACAAGTAAGCCTCCACATCTTCTACAAAATGCAACTTTTGCTTCAAAGGTCATTTTTTTCAACTATATATCTTGTCTTTAAAATTTTTGAAATCTTTTGACAGCTTTCTGATCTCGTCTCACAACTTGACAATCTCCCTTTGTAGTGATTGCAAATTTTGTAAAATTGCGGACAGTAACCATGGGGATATCACAACGAATAATAGCAAAAAGGCTTTTATAAAAGCAGAAGTATTAAACGTCTTTTAAGAACTAACTCAGTTAACTTTGAACAAAGCAAACCAGACCTTGAACAAAGCTACCCTTTAACACTTATTCAAGAAATACAGACTGAAGTTAAGTTCACCAACAGAAAAGATCCTCTTTGCAACAAAACAAACAAAAGAGATTTTACCGTTTGTTACTACCTACAATACCTACAACTCGGCCACACTGAATCTCAAAAAGATTCTCATGAAACACTAGGACATCATTCAACAGCAACCCAAGCCAGGGCTTCTGACAAGTTGCGGAAAAAAAGTGAAATCATGCAGGATTTTTAGAGACAAATTCGCGGAAAAATCGGCTGATTTCACAGGAATTTATGGGACAAACTTCGCTGAAAAACAATCAATAGAAAACGGCCAATTTAGCGGTTATTTTCAGGGCAAATTTCACTAGTAATCAATCAGTTTTGCACTGATCAGACCAGCGTTTTTAACGTTTTACTAAAAGAGGTCATCATTTACTCTTTTAACAACAATATGCTCCAGAAATGAACCAATGGCAAAGCCCTTAACATCACAGCTAGTGCCCAGTTTTTCGCAATATAATCTATGCCTGGTAGTTTTGGGGATGTTGTTTGCACATTTCAGTCACAAAGTTTCCAGATAAATTTGCAAGTTTACATCAAGAAAATAGCCCCAATAGTTGAAATAAGTTTCAAATATGTTGTACAGACATGTATTTGATATGATTTCTAACGAATTGCGCGGTATTGTGCGTTTTTTGGTGAATTTTGAGGGATGTCTTGGATTTACCTGAATTTTGCAGCTCTGCGACGGTGTGAAATATCAGAAGTCCTGCTAAGCTTAAACATATCTTTAACCAGCCACCAATTGTCTCTAATCCCACAGGAAGGAAAAATTAATCTCTCAAGGACATTCTAGTACATGCGAAATTTCCTTCAATCTCGCAACAATCACAGAATCAATGAAGCAGTTTAAAGCAAACTAGAACTTGGTAATTTCCATACGGTCACCTTAACTGACTCCTAAAAACGTTAATCAAGCATCCATTCATTTATTGCAAAACAACTGGATCAATATATTTTCAGATCTCTAAACCTATCACTGATCATTTTTATTACAAACGTAGAAACTGAGGACTTATAGACTTTATCCAAAAATTCACATGTAAATGAAATACGGCAATGAATAACTGTAATTTTTAAGCATCACGAAATGGATTATTTCAGAAGTGAATCCCAGTTATATGAGGTGGATATCAGAAGAATTTTTCGCTGAGAAGCAATTAACCAAGGGAACGTTGTCTTATTAAATTCCCCCACCCCTGGGGGAAATCCCATTTTACAATTCCCCTGGATAGCACGGGGGTCTACCCCTGGGGCAAGTCGATGACATGTGAATAAGATAATAATCATAGGTAAAATACTGAAGATTGTAGCGAAAAGCATCTTATTTAGTGAAAGAAGACTTTCACACAAAGAATCCTCTTCTTAAGAGAAAATAACTAAAGATATATGAATGGTAAGCTTTCCTTATATCCCGAGAAGCTGAGCTCATTATGCCTGCAGAAATTTAATACATAGAGTCGAAACATGTAGGCATGATGAATGTATCGGGGTCATAGGGATATCTTACCAAAGATTTTCTTTCTAAACAAAGCAACGAACGTTTCTAAGCAGTTGTTAAGCCTACCTGTATACATCATTGCAATAGCCAAGCAACGTTATGGTATGGTCGTAGACAGCAAATAACGTGGTCAACATTCCAGCGACTTGCAGTTACGCCGGCGAATAAGTTTGTCCAAAAATGATACAGAACGAGGAACGAAAGATTTCCGAAGGTAGCAACCATAGAAAAGTCCATTTTCCGCACGATCTTGACCACAAAATGTAGCATTTTCCATTGGCAGTCGACGATCATGGCTTCCATTGCAACGTATTGGGTTCTCGTTCCCAGAATCCTCGCGGCACTAGATTTCCCGCGAATTCGCGATTTTCGCGTTCTATTTTCAGGAAAAATCGCGAAATTAAATACTCGCGAAATATGGCTCATGATTTTTCGTTTTTCGCGAAATTAAGTGAGAATATTAAAGGTAATACAAGAGTTTGTATGGGTAATAAGACTTACATCAAGTAAATAAGCTAGAACGGATAAAACTCATTAATAAAGTATAAATAATTATTGTTACTTACATGTGTGTTTCTTTTTCTTTCTACGAAGTTTCAGCTCCACTTGCGCAGAGTACCATCATCTAAACTAACGGTGTAATCCGTAAAAACTGCTCAAATCACGCTGTAACTACGGTTACAAAAAAAAACCCAGCGACACCGAGAAACAATGTTTATACTTAGTTCAAAACTTTTACCCGTTTTATTTCATTTATTCTATGTAAGTTTTATTTGCCATACAAACTTCAATTATTTTGACCCGTAAAAACTCTCATATTGAGCTTGGTTTACCCTAAGCGAAAAATAGATTTTCCCCTTGGCTCCAAGATGGCCTCACCCTAAAAGCTGAAGTTGCCTTTTAAACTTTTTCAACCTCCTAAAACATTCCTAAACATCAGGAGCTAAACATCGATTTTTCCAAAAACAAGAACGCTCTAAAAAGTGGACAGTCTCGCTTGCTTCGAGATTACATAAGAAATAAGACGGTCTAAAAGTGTTGACTCGAACTTGCTTGGAGATGAGATAAGAAATAAGGAGGCAATTAATTCTTAAGGAGCCCGTGTTCGGACGTGGAAGCCACAGGGGCCATGTGGGGAACGAGAAAAAAAAATGCTAGTTAGCCAGGTTACACAGTAACCATTGACTGCCTTTGGTACATAGAATAATGTAGTATTCGCACTCCAAACCTATTCTCCGACTTTAGCTTCCTTTAGATCGGCTATTTTTAATTATTATAAGTCCGCGTTAGCTGTTTCCTATGATTGTGAAGACCCACGTTCGTTCAAGTCTATCTGTTTAAAATGTAATAGTGTTCGTCCCTTGTCTCGTCCAATAACTTGTTGTCTATAGCTGTAGTTTTTCTTGCATTGCCGTGTTTTTTAATATTTCTTGTTTTTTTGTTAGTAAATGGCCACAGCTGTTGCGGTGTTCCTGTCAACGTTCTTTCTGTTTGTTTGTTTTGTTTATTTGTTTGTTCTTTTTTTGGCGAAGCTAATAAAAAGTACCTTGTCTGAATGTGGACCGCTTCTCGTTTAGTAAATGGCCACAGCTGTTGCGGTGTTCCTGTCAACGTTCTTTCTGTTTGTTTGTTTTGTTTATTTGTTTGTTCTTTTTTTGGCGAAGCTAATAAAAAGTACCTTGTCTGAATGTGGACCGCTTCTCGCGAACCGTTACACTCTTTCAAAAGCTTCTTATCCAAAATGACCTCCCGTGTTGAGGATGTTAAATAGTGAAATTGTATAACATGTTTAATACTCAAAACTCTGAGAACCAAATCCTGTTCAGCGGCACATATTTTAGACCAAATAAGGGAATGCCCAGCCCCCCTCCCTCTGGGGTTCTGAGAAGGAATCCCCGACCGGCAAGAGACAAACCAGTGGGCGCATTTGCAAGCATGTATGGCCAAAGCAGTCATGCAGTGACTGTCATAAGAAACAAACCCAACTTGATCAGGAGTGAATTCCGGAACATCTGGCTTTATTAGCAGCTGTCTGATTAAATGACGTTCAGCTTTAGCAAAGCATATTTGAAGTCTGGGTAAGTCGGGTTGAGCCACACCAGACTCCTTAATGGACAAAAAGGGTGAAAAAAGAATAGCTGGGCATAAGGAGGGAAAAAGGGTGGTGGCCATTCCCCCACTTCCCTTCTTCCCATCTCCACCGATATTAAGCCCCTTTCCCCAAACGGAGGGTCTCTTCACGGGCTAAGTTGTGTATGAATTGGTGGTGGGGTCACTGGGGTGGGTTGAAAGTGGTATATAGTTGGTAGGATGGAATAGTCTGATGAAATATTCTCCAGATTTACTAGAGGTTGGCATCTATCCCATTTGAGTACAACGTAAGCACTACAGCTTCCATAGAGGAGTTGCAGCTTACCCCCTCCCCCTGCACCATGTGCCTCTGTGGGGGTGGGTATAAGTGTGCTTTAACGCACGCGAAAAGAGTAGAACTGTACTGATCAAATAATTGTTCTGCTGAGTGTCAGTCTTAAACTGTGCAAAGTAAAATTTTACAAAACTTATCCTAAACCCAGTCATGATTATCATCATTCCGCTTACGATGAACTTAAAGTTAAATGGCTGTCCAGCGTATTACCGCCTTTTTTTACGTTAAGCCGCGCGCGTCACACGCACGTTCTAAGATCTGGCCTGTAAGAAATTATTTCATCATTACTTAGTTTAGAACGCCAACAAAAAGATTTCTTTAAATCCATTTCGAATTCGCTAATTACTATTTCTTTCTTATTCATCTGGCATTAAAACAACGACCTTAATACACTTCCGAAGTTCCCCGGAAGGGATTATGACACGGCTTGCGTAGCGTCCTTCCCACTCTCCGTTCTTTCTTGTTCCCATACTTCTTTTGAACTAGAGCTGAGAATTGTTTTGTCGGTTTATTAATAAGCGCTTGCCGATTGGCGCTTATTGATGCAAAACAAAAATAACACTCCCTTTTTCTAATTGCAAAGTTTTCGAAACAGTCAAACAACGTAAGTCTATGCAAATGCTAACAAGAGGTTGTCATGCTTAAACTGTCTAACTTTTAGATTCGTCGATGGGCCATGTTACTTAAAACACTTTGTTTCTTTATGAAATATGTCCTGGAGTCTACACGGAAGAGGCTTAGCTAGCGAATGTGGCGGCAGAAAGGTAAGTTTGTTAAAAAGCAACTTTAGGGGGCTTGTGTACTTCACAGATCGTTTCACAGGGTATTTATCGAGGCATGATAATGCATTCACCGTGATATTTCAAATTTACTGTATAGCGCAGTTTTGTGAAGATTAATTTTGATGTTCGGGATAACGTGAAAAATTCCGATCGATGACAAGATTTTGTAATTTTAAACGTTTGCAAACCATTTCATCAGACAGCATAAAGGGAAAATGGATAAACAATTCATGAAGCAGATTGTTAGCTCTATTAGCTTCTAGCTCCTTGCTCAATGAAAGTTTAACTCAAGCTTTCTGTCCCCATTAGCTTATGTGGTCGCTATATTTAGTACAAGATCAAAACCAGAGTTGAGAAGAATATGGAACGAAAGAACATTCTTTGCGATCCTAGCAAGTGAGAAGACATATCTATACATTTCCGCCTTGAAAAAAACAGGCCGGTATGACCTATGAACGCCTATGACAGGCGAATTCAAGTACATGCAAGTACGTCGTAGACACCAGGTTTTTTTTGTGTGTATTGAAGATGTCTGAAAGTTTATGCTTTTGTTAGCTTTTTCCTTTGCTGTTAAACTCTTATATAAACGTAAAGTATCGTGTGCGTCAAAAGCTGCATGACACGGTTGATAACCCAGGCGCAGTCACATGCATTGCGCGTTTTATATGACACGTACAATTTACGGCTCTTCTGCTTTTTGGGAACAACAGATCAGACAAGCAGCGCTTTTGTCAGGAAATTGTCACAAGTGAACGAAAAGCCAATGATCATAATTATAATCAGTGTATGCAGTCAAAGGATAACTTAAAAGGCAGTGAAAGCTAGTCATGGCTTAAATATTGATTACGTACTTAAACATTGACATAGACAGACAATATGATTATGATGACAGTCAGAGTGAGCTCACTTATATTCTTATATTGTCGCTGGTATGAGTCCATGTCTGCGTTGTCGTCAGTTTTAACATTTGTTTTGCTCGTCAGAGTTGTGTTTCTCAGGTTGATTGTTTGTTTGCGGAACTCAGTTAACCGGACCTCAATAGCTCTTGTCCTGCTCATGCGCTCGCTTAATCATAGCCAGCTCAAAGCGTTCCCGTTCGTACTAAAAATCAAGCTGGTGTATAGGCTAGATGACGTCGATGACTGATGTATTGGGTATTTTATATAAGTTTTTATAATAATGGTATTCCTATTAATAGATTCGCATATTTCTAATTTGTATACGATAAACAGTATTCGCCAACTCCCTTTACGCGTGACTTCGTCTTTATAGTTTCATGGTCTTGTAATCATAAAAATAAAATAACAAACAAAGCAAAAACATGCAGGACCGAGCGAGTTAATCGTTGTGGTAAACGAACTCACGTTTTATCTTTCTTGCTAACGTAGGTTAAGAATGATTTCCAAGATATGAATGTTTCCTTTCGCATCAAATTTGCTAAATGGCGACAGCAGCATCTTCACCCCTGGCCAGCTCTCCAGCGAAGACAAATGGAAACAAGCTGAGCAGGCTTCTCATCGATGGTGGAACAACGGTGCTGAGGAATATTTTCGATCACTATCACCCACCTGTCAACTTGGCTTCTGATCTCAATTTCAATTACTCCATTCTTAACAACCTTTTGCGTAAAAGAGTGCTAAATGGCCATCAGTGGGACAAACTCTTCCCCCCTGGTGGAGGGGTGCCAGACTCCAACAAGTTTGACATCACTCTTCTGTTCCTGCTGCTAACTACCATTTGCGGCTTATCCCCTCCCCTGACAGGATGGCACACCAAGCCGCCCCCTGCTGATAACACTCTTGAGGCTAACCTTGCTCGCGTTAAGTTCTTCCGGAATGATTTGTATGGTCACGTGACGTCCACAGGGGTTGATGCGACATCTTTCTCCTCCGTCTGGCATGAAATAAGCATTACTCTTCATTCGCTGGGTTTAGATCAAGCTGAAATTGACAGACTGAAGGCAGAGCATGGAGCAGAGGAAGATTACCTTGATGCCTTAATTGAGTGGGCTGACAGTGAAGAGGACATAAAAACGCAGTTGAAAGACATCCACCAGACGCAACTAAAACTCAGTAAAACAATTGAAGATGGCAATTTAAACATGGAAGATCTACGTCAAGCCCTAAGCAAAACTCAGGATGTTGTAGATGAAGCAGTGGAGATAGAACTCAAAGGACATCAAGAATTGAGGGCAGCACACAAGGAAAGCATGTCACGTTTAGAGGGAGTGTGTGAGTCCCAAACTAAAACCAGCCAAGCTGTGGACGAAATTCGTGAATCAATTCAAGAAGTAAAACAGGAAGTAAAAAGCTTGACGAAAAAGAAAAGCGATCACGCAGATGAAGTGCTCAGGACCCTTGTGAAGTTTGAATTCAAAGGAGATATAGAGTATCATGCAAAGAAATTCCAGAAAGGAACTCGTGAGTGGATCTTCAAGAGCATCGAAGACTGGTTAGACGACCGGAGCTCGCCACATCGGGCGATGGTAATCAGTGGAAATCCAGGGATGGGAAAGACTGTTATCTCCGCTGTTGTTTCGCAAAGAATTAAAAAAGCTGGAAGACTCTCGGGAAGCCACTTTTGTCAGCATGACGATTCACGGTACCGAGATCCACGTTTAATGCTCCAGTCTTTAGCCTGTCACTTGTGTCAAGCGATGCCAAGTTACAAAGATGCTTTAGTGGAACAGCTGTCAAGAAATCTGGGTAAAGACCTCAACAACATGGGTGTAAAAGAGCTGTTTACGTTGCTGTTTAAAGAGCCTCTCAGCACAGTGCAAGATCCTGGAAGAAACATCCTAATGGTCATAGATGGCCTCGATGAAAGCGAGTACAAAGGACGCAATGAGCTTCTACATGTAATCAGTAACCACTTTTCTATGCTTCCAGTCTGGATTAGAATACTCATTACAACTCGTCCAGAGAAGAACGTTACAGAGGCATTGCGACATTTGAAACCAATAGAGCTTGAACAAAAACAAGAAGAAAACTTAAAGGACATTCAAACCTTGTTTGAAACACAACTCAGCCTCAAAATTGGTGAGGAGCATAAACATGTTCTCTTGAAAGAGCTGGTCAAGAAATCAGAAGGCCTTTTTATTTACGCTTACTTTATAGTGGATTTTATCCAAAAGAATGTTTCAATTCTCAGCCCTGATCAGCTGGAAAGTGTGTTACCTTCAGATATTTCATCGGTTTACCTGTCCTATTTTACACGGTTAGAGGATGAACTTTGCAAAGAGCTTCATGCAGATGAGGAACATTTTTTGCGTTTCTTGTGTGCATTGACTGCTGCAAGGGAACCATTACCAGTAGAATTCATTGCCAAAATTCTAAACCCGGGTGGAAAATCTTTGACTGCGCAGCGAAAAGTTAACAAAGCAATATCTTGCATCTCTACACTGTTACCAGTTCGCGAGGGTCGCCTTCACTTTTTTCACAAATCAATCAAGGACTGGTTAATAGCATCATCGCCTTATGAACAACATGATTTCACCGTGGACGAGAAAGAAGGTCATATTGTCCTTTCTGATCTCTGTGCTTCTGAACTCGAAAGCTTGCAGCGAAAAGGGGTTCATGGCAAACAGTTTTCGAATACTGAAACATATGCTTTGCATCATGGTACTCAGCACATGCTTGAGGTCACCGATCATGACTGCGCTGACAAATCAAGAACCAGTAGTGTCACAGCAGAACAGGTGTACCGATACGCAACGGACTTAGAGCTAATTTATGCAAAGCTTTGTGTTAAGAGCACAACAGCCATAGAAGATCTTCTTAGCCTCCACTGTGAGAATTCCAGAAGAGTAAGCGAGGAAAGAGATTTTGTTGTAACTTCTCTCCTCAGACTTCTAAGAAAATACTCTTACATCTTGTTTGATTACCCTCACCTATTTTTCCAGTGTTTAATTAACGAAGGTACCCCTGAATTGTCGTCTATAGCAGCAGGTATTGTTGAGTCATTAACTCCCAAAATGCCATGCATGAAGTACTTAGATAATGACAAGCAAAAGGAAAAAGCCGTTCAGGGACGATTTTACAGTTCAGATAAAATCGCATGTTTTGATGTCTCACCTGAAATGGATTACCTGGTATGCGAGTGTCGAGATGAAACAATCCATCTCTTTTCCCTGCTGACTGGTACCAAAGTATGGGTTCGTCCATCGCTAACAAACAGAAAGTATAGTTCCAAAGAGGCATTTGCGGGTACTGGTGCATATCGACAAACTGGGCATTTTCTGTCATTTTATCATTCTGTCACATTTCATCCAAATGGGAAGTCGATAATACCAGGAACTCTTAAATATGTTTACACCATTAGTGGAGATAGGGAAGATCTTTTCCCGGACAGTGACTGCACATTTTCATATTGCTTCTTACGATCTTATAAAGATAAGGAAGTGATATTTACAGATTGCCCTGTACTAGGTTTCGTCTATTAGTAAACCCTATACCTCTTACCGGTCTTCGAGTTTCAATAATAGCTAAGCCTATTCCTTTAAAGTAGGAAATGATAAAGACCGCTACCCAGTGCATAGCGATAAAGACTTCTGACTGGTAAGATTACTATTCTTTACCTAATAGACGAGTTTGGTTTGATATTCCCTGACGCTGGTAAAGATAACTGGGTGTGTGGGTTGATGCATTTCACATCCGATAATGATACTCTGGTTTGTGGATGTCTATTAGCCTCTTGCGAGGACTACAGATGCCCGTTTGATGCGTTAGAACCTGAAGAAAGAAAACCAACAGTTTCCTTCAAAACTCCTCTGAATAACGTTTCCCTGTCAGATCCGCATTTTGAACCTGTTGATCCCAGAACCTTCGTGTTATGGCCCTCCGCTCCACCAAGCACTTTGACTGAATGTACTTTTATGGAGCAGAATGAAGGACCTTCCTGGGTGTCGAAGGTGCAGAGAGAGATTCCGTATTTGTTCTCAGGTTCCTACATCAGCCTTAAAGATGAAACAATTTTGGTTGGTAGTCCAGATCACAAATATGTCACGATGTTAAATATTGGTCTACTGCAAAGCGAGTCCGACTCGACTCACTCCTCGAACGTTAACATGGGTGTCAGGGAGATTATTTTTTCTATGGAAGGCGATGCAATATACGTTGTAAGTTCAGGCAGGTTTGTCTACATTAGTTCAGAAGTGGTAGAGATAACTATCTGGAGACTGTCAAGTCGAGAATTTTTGAAGACAAAGACATTCTTTGGCCCTGTGTCGATTGTTCCAACGAAGGAAGGTCTTGTACTCTTTAAAAATGATCGTGTAGCAGAGTTGTGGAATTTCGACCTGTCGGAGTGCATTCGAAGTATTGTTAAACTTACCAGTGATACTAGTATTGTGTATTCAGTAACCTTGATACCAGTATCAGATGAACTGATAGCCTTTTATTATTCGCCACAATCACGGGAATCAATTTATATCAGAAGTCTAGAAGAATCTGAAGAAAACGAAAACTTACACGACGACTTGTTAGAGTGTACACCTCTCGAGGATTGTACAGATGATTGTCTTGACTTTATGAGCACAACCGGCGTTCAGGGGGGAAAGCTTGTGTCCTCGCTAAGGTTCCCACGTTACGACGAATGGGGATACTTATATAGCATTTCATGCAATAGTCCGAGCAATGTTTTGGTTTGCCGTTTTGAACGGCAGTCCTGGGGACCTATAGACGAGGGGGTGGTCACAGTTAGTTTATTAAACAAAGGATCAATTAAATGGGAACGAATCGCGGATAATTCATATCTTCGCGACGAACACATGATTTTCTCGCCCAAGAATGAATTTGTTGTTACGTGGAACACTCTCGACGAAGGTCAAGGTCTACATGTTCTTGACGCAGATACTGGAGAAACACTGCACGTCCTTCTTAGAGACCAGAACGACATTATTGAATGTAAGTTTTTAAATGATGAAACTCTCGTATGCTGCAGTGGGGACAACTTCCTTCGATTGTGTAATGTCAGAACCGGACATCTGCTAAGTGTTCTAGACATTGGAGAGCAACCGCTCTGTTTGGGAGCCTGTCTGAATCAGCCTCTTGTCGCCATTGGTTTGTCCGGCACAAGAATAAAATTCTTCCACGTACAGTTGCCAACATGATCTAAAAAGAAGTATTAAAGGTGAGCTTTTCTCTACTCGGTCAAAAATAGGCGGCACAAGGTCAGTTTCGCGAGCTACTGTAGCCTAACAGACCCTAACATTACCTAGACTCTATGAGCAGTGTCTATTTTTTCAGTCCGTGGAGCCGAAGGCGCAAAATACGCAAATAACGGCGCGCGCGGTTGAGGGTGCGTGCTCCCTCGTGCGCGAGTACTTCCTTCACTAAAAAGTTGAAAGGGACTTTAAGATCCAACGACGCGACAGCAACGAAAACGTCGCTTAAAAAGTGAATTTGTGTTCTTCATTCTTTATCGCGATTATTCCTACTACTTACTTAGTCAAATGTACACGAACACTCCTGAATTTGAATTCCAAGGGACCATACTCAAGTTCAGAAAGCGAAATAAAATTTCTTCCTTGCTTGTTACGTTCTCCATAAAACACGAAATTAGGCATTTTCACGTCTTACTTGTGCAAAAACGGCAAAGAAATGTACAAAAAAGCGCGATGCCTGTGCAAAGTCCTTTTTTTAGGACGTTTTCGTTGCTGTCGAGTCCGGTTGAATCTTTAAGTCCCTAATTTGAAGAAAGTATTGGGCTACTTGCAGCCTAAGCCAGGAGGTATGATTGATTATGGCTCCTGGCCTAAACAGTCCCCACACCACAACACAATTAGTAGATATACGTCTACAGTGAATATTATTCTTACAAATTTTCGCACGAAAATTCATTAATGGTATTCCGCGATTTTGGGGGAACAAATACCGATGTCACAAAGGGTATAATAACATTCTTTGATCTACTTATGAAAAAGAACAGCGCCAAAATTAAAGAGAGAGCCGACCATAAAGTTAAGTGAATGTACCAAAGACGGTTTTGAAAGATTTGTACATTAGGACACAGATGATAGTGAGAAGAAGAACAATGTTTGAAATTACCTAAAATCATCGTCATCACGTCCACGACTTACAGCAACTTTAACTTATTTTGTTTTGTAACGTGACATAGTACTAAATTTCGCAACTTTTATTTTTCTTCCATCCCAGTTGTCGCGAGTTGTAGATTTCGGGATTGTTTTGAATTTGCGAAAAACGCGAATTTTAGACTTGATAGCTTCCAGCTTTCTTAAATAACACAAGCGACTTTCTGTTTTCAGTTGCAGTTTCAAGACAAGTAAATTGAGCAACTTCTGGTGGTCTGTCATCAGCCATTAGCCGGGCACAAAGAGCTGGATTCTTCAAATCAGTGACCATAATCTTTATTTAGTATTGTGTTTGACGATGGATAAAGAGCATGAAAAGAAATGATTGCAAAAGCTGGAATTCAAATCTATCTAATTGAGGAGCCCTGGATGCAAGCTGCTACATTCAGGAATTGAAAGAGACATGTACATTACGAACTTTGAAATTTCGTACGTTAACAGAATAGCGGATAGCCTGCGAGCGAGCTCTACTATTTGGGCGAGTGAAGCGTGTCTCGCGAAAACGCGCGAGCGAGCGGCCAAGCTGCGAGGCCCCTTCGCTCGCGCGTTCTCGCGAGGCTCGCTTCGCTTGCCCAAATAGGAGAGCTTGCTCGCAGGCTAAATAGCGGATATAGGGAGGGGTGGGGGGTCGGGGATTGGAGGGAGGGTCCTTAATCAAAAGGCTGAACATTCGCAAGCAGCCTTCATTTGGTAGGAACTTGTTTTGCACCCTCAATCATGATCGGTACACCTTTTTAACCACTGGCTAGTATATAAATCCACGAAATCTGGACAAAACGTACAACTAAACCAACTAGAAAAACGGTGTGAACCTTTTTTGTATGGCTTTTTTGTGAATGTTCCAGATGTCTGAAAGTGACTCACATCTCCCAGTAACACTGTAGTAAAAAATGCAGGGTGTAATATACTAATGTACGGTGTGATATAAGGGTCATGTTAACACTCTTTGTCTGGCCTGGACCGCACCACACTGTTTCTGTGACTTGACAGGCGCGTCACCTTGAGTTTAATTTATATAATAGTTAAAATTGTGTGTTGCACGATTATCATGACATTAGTGGTCTATATAGTTGACTTTTCCTTGTAGAAGTAATAGGGAGCTTAAGCAACAACGAAGGCTACGGCTACGAAAACGTCACTTAAAAAGTGAATTCGCGCGTCCTCAGACTTTATCGCGCCTGTTCCATCTCGTTTAATTCGTCAAATGTTGGTAAATTTTTTTGGAGTTGAATTCTAAAGGACTCTATCAAAGTTCAAGAAATGAAAAAGTAAAGTTATTGTCTTGTGTTCCCATTCTCGACAAAACGTGAAGTTATGCACTTTCGCGTCGTAGTCGTGCAACGAAGGCTAAGAAACGTACAAAACAGCGTGATCAAAGTTGTTATTTTGCCTGTCTAAACCTATTCTTTTTTTGCGGTTCTCGTTTGCGGTTCTCTATTTTCACTGGGGCGAAGAATATGATTAGTTATACTGGCGGGGTCCATGTCCTTCGTTACGTAGGGGTTGTATCGAGGTTCAACTGCATGTATCCAGATATCAGTTAAGTTTGTACATTCTCAATTCCATTATCGTACTCCTCAGCAGCTTTTCTAAACTACAGTTCTGTTGGAGGGAATGAGATAGCCTGCATGACGTGCCTTCCTCGTGGGCC
>CALNXI010000027.1:257242-284782 GCA_942486025.1 Porites evermanni | reverse complement strand
GAAGGTAAAGAGTGACTTTCTTTTTCAAATTGAGTGTGGTGGATATAGGAAAATTAATTTGGTCTTTTTGTTTTTTTTTTTTCAATTTCCCACTTTTTTTTGCTCGTTTGTGTTGTGTTTCCTAGGTATATTTTTTCCCCCCCCCCCCCCCCTCCCCTTTGCAATTCAATAGACCGATAATTTGTTCATTCAGTTGGCTTCAAATAAAATGATAACGTATAATGTTTGGATCTAACAAACGACCTGGCAGTAAATGATTTCCAAACTTTTATGTTACGTATTTGCTTCTATGCACAAAGGAAACGCCATGTATAATTAAAGCAATTACTATTAATAGCTCACTGAATATCTAGTAAAGCGGAACTTTGGAACTTCACAGCTCTTGTCCTTTTAATGCGCTCGGCTAGCCAACTCAAATCAACCACGATCGTAATTCCAGTTCGGTTCATTGCACTAAATACCCTCGACAGCTAATAAGCTAAACACCCTACTTGAGGGGATTGGTTGTAAATTTTATATATGTTGTGGTTTTTTTCCTTGGTTTAAAATTTTTAAAACCAGTTTAACTTTTGTTTTTCTATGTCTCTGATTACGGTAATTGATTTTAGACAAAGGAAAGTGAAAATTAAAGTGGTTTGAAAAATTTTAAACCAAGAGAAAATTTGAACCACAACATATATATATAATCATGATCGTATTCCTATCAACAGTCACGTATTGACAATATTCGCTAACTCTCTTTACGGATGACTTGGTGTTAGTTTCACGGTATTGTAATCATAAAAACAAAGCAAAAACGGTGACGGAGCGAGTTAATCGTTGCAGTGTGACCCACGTTATATTTTTCAGAATGAATTTCCAAGACATGAATATCTTTTGCATCAAGGTTGCTAAATGGCGACAGCAGCACCTTCACCCCTGGCCAGCTCAAGAGAGAAGACAAATGGAAACAAGCTGAGCAGACTGCTTATTGATGGTGGAACAACGGTGTTGAGGAATATTTTCGATGCTATTCACCCTCCTGCTAACTTAACTTCTGATCTCAATTCCAATTACTCTATTCTTAGTACCCTTTTGCGCAAAAGAGTTCTAAATGGCCAGCAGTGGGACAAACTCTTCCCTTCTGGTGGAGGGCTACCAGACTCCAACACGTTTGACATCACTCTTCTGTTCCTTCTACTAACCAACATTTGTAGTTTAACCCCTCCCCTGACAGGATGGCACACCAAGCCATCCCCTGGTGACAACTCTGTTGAGGCTAACCTTGCTCGCGTTAAGTTCTTTCGCAATGAGTTGTATGGTCACGTGACGTCCACAGGGGTTGATGCGACATCTTTCTCTACATTTTGGCAAGAAATAAGCACCACTCTTTATTCGCTCGGTTTAGATCAAGCTGAAATTGACAGACTGAAGGCAGAGCAGGGAGGAGAGAAAGATTACTTTGATGCCTTAATTGAGTGGGCTGTGTCACTTCTCCTGTATTTTTGTGTCGACTTCCTATAGGTGGTCTGCGTTGAATTTGAGTCATTTTGTCAACTTCTATCGTTAAATTTCTACCTTCTCGATGCAGTTGCCCTAAGCAAAACTCAGGATGTCTTAGATGAAGCAGTGGAAATAGAACTCAAAGGACAACAAGAAATGAGGGCAGCACAGTCACGTTTAGAGGGAGTGTGTGAGTCCCAAGACGAAATTCGTGCGTCAATTCAAGAGGTAAAAGAGGAAGTAAAAAGCTTGACGAAAAAGAGAAACGAGCACGCAGATGAAGTGCTAAGAACTCTTGTGAAGTTGGAATTCAAAGGAGACATAGAATTTCATGCAAACAAATTCCAGGAAGGCACTCGTGAGTGGATCTTCGAAAGTATTGAAGCCGTTAGATGACCGAGCATCGCCACATCGGGTGATGGTAATCAGTGGAAATCCAGGGATGGGAAAGACTGTTATCTCCGCTGTTGTTTCGCAAAGAATGCAAAAGGTTGGAAGACTCTCGGGAAGCCACTTTTGTCAGCATAACAATTCAAGGTACCGAGATCCGCATTTAATGCTCCAGTCTTTGGCCTGTCACTTGTGTCAAGCGATGCCAAGTTACAAAGATACTCTGGAAGAACAGCTGTCAAGAAATCTGGGAAAAGACCTCAACAACATGGGTGTAGAAGAACTGTTTGCGTTGCTGTTCAAAGAGCCTCTGAGCACAGTACAAGATCCTGGAAGAAACACCCTAATAGTTATAGATGGCCTCGATGAAAGCGAGTAGCAAGGACGAAATGAGCTTCTACATGTAATCAGTAACCACTTTTCTATGCTTCCAGTTTGGATTAGAATTTTGATCACAACTCGTCCAGAGAGGAGCATAACAGAGGCATTGCGACACTTAGAGCCTATTGAGCTTGATCAAAAGCGTGAGGAAAACTTAAATGACATTCAAACCTTGTTTGAAAATCAACTCAGCAACAAAATTGGTGAAGAGCATAAAGATGTTCTCTTGAAAGAGCCGGTTAAGAAATGAGAAGGCCTTTTTATTTACGCTTATTTTATAGTGGATTTTATCCAAAAGAATGTTTCAATTCTCACTCCTGATCAGCTGGAAAGCGTATTGCCTTCAGGTATTTTATCCGTTTACTTGTCCTATTTCAAACGGTTAGAGAATGAACTTTGCAAAGAGCTTAAGGCAGATGAGGAGCATTTTTTGCGTTTCCTGTGTGCATTGACCGCTGCAAGGGAACCATTACCAGTAGAATTCATTGCCAAAATTCTAAACCCTGGAGGAAAATCATTGACTGCGCAAAGAAAAGTTAAAAAAGCAATATCTTCCATCTCTACACTGTTACCAGTTCGGGAGGGTCGTCTTCACTTCTTTCACAAGTCAATCAAGGACTGGTTAATAGCATCATTGCCTTATGAACAGCATGATTTCACGGTGGACGAGAAAGAAGGTCATTACGTCCTTTCTGATCTTTGTGCTTCTGAACTCGATAGCTTTCAGCGAAAAGGGGTTCATGGCAAACAGTTTACGAATACTGAATCATATGCATTGCATCATGGTAGCCAGCACATGCTTCAGGTGGTGAACTATCATGACTGCGCTGGCGAAACAAGAACCAATAGTGTCACAGCAGAACAGGTCTACAAATACGCAACGGACCTGGAGCTTGTTTATGCGAAACTTAAAGTTACGAGCACATTCGCTACAGAAGATCTTCTCAGTCTTCACAGTCAAAATTGCAGTTTATTAAGCGATGAAAGAGAGTTCGTTGCGACTTCTCTTCTTAGTCTTCTAAAAAAACACTCTTATATCTTGGTTGATCACCCTCACCTGTTTTTCCAATGTTTAGTTAACGAAGGGATTCCTGAATTATCATCTTCAGCTGCAGTTATCCTTGAGTCCTCAGTGCCCCAAATAGCGTACATGAAATACCTAGACGCAGAAGAACAGAAGGGAGCCGACCAGGCAAGATTTGAGTGTTCAGACAAAATCGTCTGTTTTGATGTTTCACCTGAAATGGATTTTATTGTGTGCGAGTGTCGAGATGGAACTATCCATCTGTGGTCTCTTCAGACAGGCAACAAGATATGGGTTCGACCGACATTAACGAAAAAAGAGTTCTATTCTGGATATCCCGACAACACTGCATACCGTAGTGTAGGTAAACATTCTTTGTCTTATTACCGTTCTGTGACGTTTCATCCAAATGTGAAATCTGTGCTAGCAGGGACACTCCAATTTGTGTATACTCTAAGTGGAGAGAGGAAGGACCTTTTCCCCAACAGCAAATGTATTTTTTCAAATTTCGTCTTAACCTGGGTCACAATTTGCTTTTTCCCAAGTGACTTGTGAAGTTATTCTGTTTGACCGAGTTAACAAAAGTTTCCAGATGATTCTAGAAACTAGCTTGGTGGTTTGTGGGCTGATGTATTTCACATCCGATAAGAACAGTCTTGTTTGCGGGTTTCTTGATTTTGATTTCGAGGAACACCGTGGCTCATATAAAGGTTTCTTTTATGGACCACCAAGTTTCATAAGTATCACTGGTAATTCCGATTCCGATTTGGAACCTCTTCAATTTAAAACTTTTAGGTTATGGCCATACAATTCGTCAGGCACTTTGGACGTATGGTATGATTTTATAATGGAGACCATAATCCCCAAACATTGTCTGCATGCAGGTTCCTACATCAAACTCGATGATGAGTCGGCATTGGTTGGTAGCCCAGCTTGTAAATACGTCACAATGGTAAATACTGTCCATGGGATGGCGTTCGCCTCGATAGAGGGAAGAGATGTCAAACAGATTGCCTTTTCTCTTGAAGGAGATGCCATTTATTCAGTTGTTCCAGTCCCTGAAAGAGAAGTGAAAGTAACTGTTTTGAGAATGTCAAGTCGTGACCTAGTGAACACAAGAGTTTTCCTTGACTCCGTTTCCATCTTTCCAACGAGGGATGGTATCGTACTTTTAAAACATGACAGAGTCGCAGAGTTATGGAGCTTTGATAAGTCTACTTGTCTTAGACCTCTTCCCAAAGTTACCGGATGCGACATTGTTTCTTCTGTTTCAGGGGAACTGATAGCCTGTTGTTCTTCGGTACCATTTTACGAATCGTCAGAGGATTCAGAGGATCTGGAGGATCAGGATTCCGATAATTCATGTGACTGGCCTGATTATATGGACGAACGGTCTGATTCCCAGGACTACCTGACTAAGAGCAAGCTGATTATCAATTACTTGGGCGTTAACCGTGCTAAAAGCACGACCGTTTCATCGCTGAACACCGTTTTGGATGCTGGTGAGGAGATACTTTCAGTTTTTTGCATTAATTCAAGTGAAGTACTAGTTTGCACCTCTAAAGAGACAGAAGTGTTCAACGTGTTATTAGTGGAAGTAAAAGTCAGTTTAAGGAGAAATAATTTGATTTTGTGGGAAAGAACGGCGTCCTGGATCGATCCAATGGGTATAATGTCAGGCGTGCTCTGTTCCTCTGAACATGAATTTGTTGTCACTTGGAACACTCTTGAAGAAGGTCATGGCCTGCATATACTTTATGCAGATACGGGAGAGACACTACACGTCTTCCTTGGAGACCAAAATGACATTGTTGATTGTAAGTTTCTCGATGATGAATCTCTGGTATGCTGCAGTGAGGACAACTTCCTTCGACTGTATAATGTCAGAGCTGGAGTTCTGCTGAGTATTCTAGACATTGGAGAGCAACCTTTCTGTTTGGGAGCCTGTCTGTACCAGCCTCTTGTCGCCATTGGTTTGTCCGCGACAAGAAGAAAATTCGTCCACGTACAGTTGCCAAAAGAAACTAAAAAGACTGCAAGGTTAGTTTCTTTTATCAGTTCCTTGGTCATCGCGGTAGATTAACTATATAGTGAAACCCCCAAAAACCAATCCTCGTTGTGCCATGAAAATTCCATCGTATAAAAAAGGTTTTCAGATAAGAAAATGAGTGTGTGTTTTCTTTGGTCAAAGTAAATGCTGAGTCGTAGTGACGGTGTCCACTGAACTCAGGCAACAACATGATAGTTCCTGTTGGTACCTGTTGGTTTGAGTTGGTTGTAAAACCACTTTCGAGAGTTTTAACGCGGTTTAGGTGTAGAAATCCTTTTTTCTTAGATCTTCCACCGCACAATGCAGGGCTGTCTATCTTGGGTGCTTCATAGCTGCCTAGTCCCATAATGACCAGTGTAACGCATCTGTGGGTCTTAACATGAAACTAACGACTTTCATAACTTCAATTGAATTGCAGCCTCAGTTATCAAACACCATTGAATTAACCTCCTTAGAAGTCTCAGAAGAGCTGACACTTGACGAAAAGAGTTGGATTGTCAAATCATCGTCCCTGAACTTAACTGCGTTTCTAAGAACTCGTTGAGGGAGCTCCGCGAACACTGAAGAAGCAATTGTACAGCGGAGATTGAAATCCATTGGAACAACCTTGAGGGACTGGATTTTAGTTTTCAAGTTAGACATATTTTAATTTTCATATCATCACAGGAGGGAGGAGGTAGGGTTACAGAGGAAGGTCCCCTTAATGCAGCTATTAAGATCAGAATGTTTAAGTAATTAACCGATTCGATTGCTTTGAAATTAAAACAGCCTGGAGAGTAGCATAAAAACGTTTATCTCGAAGGTTACAAAAAATGAATGAAATTTTCTTTGCACTCTCAACCGTGGTATCATCAAATATTAATCAGACTGACGAAATCTAGACCACAGTTATCACTAACTATCACCTAACAATCGTAGAAATAGGTTATGAGAATATCAGCAGAATTTTGCCTATGCTTCATGTATCATGGTATAAAGGGTATTCGAAGTTGACGCAAGCTGTCTATAGAAACTACTGTAATGTGCAACGGCCATACCGTGGGAATCATAAGCAGTTACAGAGCTTCAACACAAAATTACCCAGATCCACCCACGAAAATGTTCAAATGGTTGTTGTTACTGTATAACAGTGAAAACAGTCAGATCCTTTTGCAGTAAGGAGAAGGTTAAGCAAGCTCGCTCGATCCAATGTTACTTCTCATTTATGGGAGAACTAAGGGGCCTGAAACGCGCGCTTTTTTCCTGCAAAATCGGTAGCAGTTAATCCATATTTATAACTCGCATTCCGATATTTCGTTTAGCATATATTAAATCCTCTACACGGCTGTTGAAGTCAAGTTGTTTTAAAAAAGTATTTTGTAGATTGGAATTCCGATACAACGAGCTGTCAGGAGACTAGGAGAATGTACTAATTTTAACGGGCGTACGGGGGTACTGTTGTAATTAACTGACGGTTCTTTGGCACTCCCTTACTACGATGTAACATTGTGTCTACGATGAGTCTGCATTGTGTCTTACCGTCCTTTGGCACTTCGTTACTACGACATCTGCGTCTTATTCCATACTTACTTATTATTGTAAATTGGGAGACAAAAATCTCTCGTTATTATAAGGCTAATTAAGTCTGTTTTCACCCTGCAATTGGTCAATTTGCGGTTCATAACTTACTTTAGGGACCTAAATTTCAAAATCAAATACTCATTTTGCGGTTCTAATTTTTTTTTCGCGAGAAAAATATTTTAAGCAAAGGATATGTCTGTAAACCCTGAGAACTTAGATGTTGACTTCGTCCCTCCACGTTTTAGCCTGTGTTTATTTGAGAACGAAGCTGATGAAGAAACTGATTCGTAATCTTACCGAAGAAGAGAATTCTAGTCAGTAATCGAAAATTTAATCGCAGGTCAAGGCTAAAAAGACGAGAATGGACTGGAAGAATTGGAGACGTTTCTTTAATGAAAAACGAGCGAATCGTTCAGCAATGATAACAGACTTACCTAGACAAGCTCCTAGTTTTTTTTTCGTGAGCCAATAAAAATTTTATTTTCTGAAGCCTGTCAAATTACTGTCGCATCACTTGTCCTGCACTTGTTTCCGGTCCCCAAACAGGAAGTCATACAACAGACATCTTATTAGCCTCGTTTTCTCTGTCCGCACTTTAAAATTAAGACACCTTGTTTTCTTTCGATCAATTTATGGCCCAAGGGGAAAAAAATCGATAAAAAACCTTGGTCCGTAATTTACAGTACCGAGACCAAAACGAGGCTAATATGCAAGAGGTACTTATCCCGGAAAGCTCGTCAGCCGGGTTTCCTATTCTCCTTGAGTTTTTTCTTCTTATTAAAAAATTCAAAAGGGAAATTTTCAGATAAGAATACATTTTACACTATTTGGTAGAGCGTTTTTTTACCTGAGTACCTTGCTTGGGAGACTGGGCAACCACTCCCTACGTAATCGACCTTAGGTAAAGTAGCTATCTTCTATCTCTGTTTGTAATCAAGTTCAGATATAACGCGCACGCTGATTGGTTGAAAAAGGGTGCTTTATGAGATATTAAACACGAAGCTAAAGCTGTCACGCCATGTGCCAATAATTTCTTTTAAAAATTAGAAAGTAACGCGAGGGGAATTTAACGGATTCTTTATCATAAGGCAAATAAAAGAGCTTTGACTGCGCTCTGTTCTGTTGTAAAGCACTTAAGAAGCGGCTAGAGTACTTAAGAAGTAGGGAGAAACACTAAACTACGTTTTTCACGTTTCCTCCTACACTTCTTGAGTGCTCTAGCCGCTTCCTAAGTGCCTTACAACAGATCAAAGTACAGTCTAGGCTTCTTTATTTGTTAATAGGGACTTTAAGATCCAACGACGCGACGGCAATGAGAACGTCGCTCAAAAAGTGAATTTGCGTTCTGTCAGTCTATATCGCAGTTATTCCTACCCACTTACTTTGTCAAATGTAGGCGAACCCTCCTGGAGTTGAATTCGTAGGCACCATATCCGAGAACAAAAAGAGATGTTAAATTTCGTCGTTGCTTGTTTACGTCCTCCGTAAAAAGCGAAATTACGCATGTTCACGTCGTAGTCGTGCAAAAACGGCAGAGAAATATACAAAAAAGCACGGTGTACGTGCAAAGTTGTTGTTTTGCTAATAAAACCTATTGTTTTAAACCGCAAGAGCAATGGCAGGCGCAGCAACCTAGAATTTCAGGGATTAATGAAAATCACATGTTGTTGGTCGGTAGGGACTTCCGGGGTTCTCTCAAACGGACGGAGTCGAGTCCTGCTTCCAATAACCATTGAACTGCTCCAGAGGAACCGAAACTATTTTTCATAAGGTTTGAAAAGGGAAGAGGAATAGTGAGTTTGCTGTTGGTGTCTCTTAAAGAGCAAGTGGAGATATTGCAACGATAGTTAGCTTTCTACTCACCTTCCTCGACCTTTATGTAAAGTTTCCCAGCACTCCAGAAACTATAAAGGAATGAGTATAAGCTTTAGGCGCAACGATTTCTGGGATAGTATGGGAGGACAAGCGTTACTAATGATTGGCTAATGGTTGCCTTGAATACCATCGACCAATCATAGCTAACACTTGTCCACCAAAACTATCCCAGAAATCATTACGCCGAAGGCTTGTACCCATTACCCTTGTGGTCTCAGGAGTGAGGAATTAATTATGCAGAAATAAATGCGGAGAAGGTCATCACAGTTAAATATGTACGCAGCTTATGCAGTTGAAAAAACAAAGCCTGAAAAAAATCAGGTTTGCCGAGATTGGAACCCTGACCTCTGCGAAACTTGAGTAAGAGCAAGAGAGCATCGTAAGAGGGTGATTTCTGATGTTGTTTCTTTTCTTTTTCATTATTGTAATCCTCGATCAAGAGCTTCTCTAAACTACTATTATCAGTGACGACAATTCTGTCGAAGAGAAATGAGTCGGTGGGACATAGCCTGCGTGGCGTGTCACCCTCGCGCGCCCTTTACTTTTTCGCCCCCAATCTTGGACTATGACGTATTTTGTTGGATTATAAATAAGCGTTTGCCCACTGGCGCTCATTGAAGCAAAACAAAAATGACACTCCTTCCTTCTAATTTGAAAGTTTTCGAAACAGTCAAACACGATCAGTCTATGCAAATGCAAACAAAAGCTTGGTCATGCTTAAACGTTCTAAATTTTAGATTCATCGATGGGCCACGTCACTTAGAACACTTTGTTTCTTTGTGAAACATGGACAGGAATCTACATGGAAGAGGCTTCGCAAGACAATGTGGCAGCAGAAAGGTAACTTAATTAAAGATTAGCTTCAGGGCCTTGTGTACCCCACAGGTCGTTGCACAGAGCATTTATTACTACGGCGGGAGTGTAGTTTTATCTATATCACTTTTGATTTTCGGGATTCTGAAAAATTCCAGTTGATGCCGACACCTTGCAACCTTCAAAGTTTCCAGAAGATTTTTAGCAATAAACTGATAAACAATTTATGAAGCAAATATCATAATTGACCTTAAATTCTGTTAAGCTCTATTAGCTTCTAGCTACAAGCTCAATGTAGTTTTTAATTCAAAGCTTCTGTCGCCATTAGCTAATGTGCTCGATATCTAGCAGAAGTCATGACCAGAGTTAATAATATCGAACGAAGGAATATTCTTTGCGACCCTCAGTAATGAGGAGACATATGTTCACATTTCCGCCTCAGTGACGAAACTAGGTCGCGGTTTTAGTCATGAACGCCTGCGTGACCAGCCAGTTCAAATACACACACATATTATAAGTCGTAGCATACCACCCCTTTTTCTGAAAGCTAGTGGTCATATCGATTCTGAGTGTATACAGTCAAATGATGACTTACAAGGTCGATAAAGCTAATTGCCATGGAGTCAATATGGATTACCGTACTGCAACATTGAAAATATATGTAATACTACATGCAATATAATTATGATAACAGTAAGGGTGTGCTCAGTTATCTTCTTATATTTGAGTGTCGCGGATATAAGAAACTTGATATGGTCCATGTCTGAGTTGTTGTAAGTTTTCTTATCTGTTTGTACGTCAGTGTTGTGTTGCTTAGGTAGATTTTTTGCATCATCGTGTTGTTCTCTTTGGAATTCAATAAACCGATACTGATAAACCGATAATGCATAATGCTTGGTTCTAACAAACAATCTGGTAGTAAATGATTTCTGAACTTCTTATGTACTTGCTTCCACGCAAAAAGGAAAAGCCCTGTCAGTTGTAATTTAACCAACGAAACTATAATATAAAAATATAAAAATATAATGCGCTCGGTTAACCAACTCAAATCGTCCACAATCGTAAATCTAGTTGTTGTGTTCACTAAATACCCTCGACAGCAAACGTGTTAAACACCCTTCTTGAAAGCATTGGTTTTTCCTTATAATAGTCATGCCAGTCACTCTTTCCTAATTGTCATATTTCTAATTTGTACGGATTACAAACAATATTCGCCAACTCCTTTACGCGTGACTTCGTTTGTAAAGTTTCATGGTCTGGTAACCATGAAAATAAAAATAAAAAACAAAACAAATGAAAGCAATCACGGAGCGAGTTGATCGTTGAGATGTGACTCACGTTTTATCTTTCTTGCCAATGTAGGTTAAGAATGAATTTCCAAGACATGAACGTTTTCTTCTACATTAAATTTGCTAAATGGCGACTGCAGCATCTTCACCCCTGGCCAGTTCTCCAGCGAAGACAAATGGAAACAAGCTGAGCAGGCTTCTCATCGATGGCGGAACAACGGCGCTGAGGAATATTTTCGATCACTATCACCCACCTGTCAACTTGACTTCTGATCTCAATTCCAATTACTCCATTCTTAACAACCTTTTGCGTAAAAGAGTACTAAATGGCCATCAGTGGGACAAACTCTTCCCCCCTGGTGGAGGGGTGCCAGACTCCAACACGTTTGACATCACTCTTCTGTTCCTGCTGCTAACTACCATCTGCGGCTTATCCCCTCCCCTGACAGGATGGCACACCAAGCCGCCCCCTGGTGATAACACTCTCGAGGCTAACCTTGCTCGTGTTAAGTTCTTCCGGAATGAGTTGTATGGTCACGTGACGTCCACAGGGGTTGATGCGACATCTTTCTCCTCCTTCTGGCATGAAATAAGCATTAGTCTTCATTCGCTGGGTTTAGATCAAGCTGAAATTGACAGACTGAAGGCAGAGCATGGAGCAGAGGAAGATTACCTTGATGCCTTAATTGAGTGGGCTGACAGTGAAGAGGACATAAAAACGCAGTTGAAAGACATCCACGAGACGCAACCAAAACTCAGTAAAACAGTTGAAGATGGCAATTTAAACATGGAAGAGCTACGTCAAGCCCTAAGCAAAACTCAGGATGTTGTAGATGAAGCAGTGGACGTAGAACTCAAAAGACATCAAGAATTGACGGCAGCACACCAGGAAAGCATGTCACGTTTAGAGGGAGTGTGTGAGTCCCAAACTAAAACCAGCCAAGCTGTGGACGAAATTCGTGAATCAATCCAAGAAGTAAAACAGGAAGTAAAAAGCTTGACGAAAACGAAAAGCGAGCACGCAGATGAGGTACTTAGGACCCTTGTGAAGTTTGAATTCAAAGGAGATATAGAGTATCATGCAAAGAAATTCCAGGAAGGAACTCGTGAGTGGATCTTCAAAAGCATCGAAGACTGGTTGGACGACCGGAGCTCGCCACATCGGGCGATGGTAATCAGTGGAAATCCAGGGATGGGAAAGACTGTTATCTCCGCTGTTGTTTCGCAAAGAATTAAAAAAGCTGGAAGACTCTCGGGAATCCACTTTTGTCAGCATGACGATTCACGGTACCGAGATCCACGTTTAATGCTCCAGTCTTTGGCCTGTCACTTGTGTCAAGCGATGCCAAGTTACAAAGATGCTTTAGTGGAACAGCTGTCAAGAAATCTGGGTAAAGACCTCAACAACATGGGTGTAAAAGAGCTGTTTGCGTTGCTGTTTAAAGAGCTTCTAAGCACAGTGCAAGATCCTGGAAGAAACATCCTAATAGTCATAGATGGCCTCGATGAAAGCGAGTACAAAGGACGCAATGAGCTTCTACATGTAATCAGTAACCATTTCTCTATGCTTCCAGTCTGGATTAGAATTTTGATCACAACTCGTCCAGAGAAGAACGTTACAGAGGCGTTGCGACATTTGAAACCAATAGAGCTTGAACAAAAACAAGAAGAAAACTTAAAGGACATTCAAACCTTGTTTGAAAGACAACTCAGCCTCAAAATTGGTGAGGAGCATAAACATGTTCTCTTGAAGGAGCTGGTCAAGAAATCAGAAGGCCTGTTTATTTACGCTTACTTTATAGTGGATTTTATCCAAAAGAATGTTTCAATTCTCAGTCCTGATCAGCTGGAAAGTGTGTTACCTTCAGATATTTCATCTGTTTACTTGTCCTATTTTACACGGTTAGAGGATAAACTTTGCAAAGAGCTTAATGCAGATGAGGAACATTTTTTGCGTTTCCTGTGTGCATTGACCGCTGCAAGGGAACCATTACCAGTAGAATTCATTGTCAAAATTCTAAACCCGGGAGAAAAATCTTTGACTGCGCAACGAAAAGTTAACAAAGCGATATCTTGCATCTCTACACTGTTACCAGTTCGGGAGGTTCGTCTTCACTTCTTTCACAAGTCAATCAAGGACTGGCTAGTAGCATCATTGCCCTATGAACAACATGATTTCACCGTGGACGAGAAAGAAGGTCATATTGTCCTTTCTGATCTCTGTGCTTCTGAACTCGAAAGCTTGCAGCGAAAAGGGGTTCATAGCAAACAGTTTTCGACTACTGAAACATATGCTTTGCATCATGGTACTCAGCACATGCTTGAGGTCACCGATCATGACTGCGCTGACAAAACAAGAACCAGTAGTGTTACAGCAGAACAGGTGTACCGATACGCAACGGACTTAGAGCTAATTTATGCAAAGCTTTGTGTTAAGAGCACAACAGCCATAGAAGATCTTCTTAGCCTGCACCGTGAGAATTCCAGAAGAGTAAGCGAGGAAAGAGATTTTGTTGTAACTTCTCTCCTCAGACTTCTAAGAAAATACTCTTACATCTTGTTTGATTACCCTCACCTATTTTTCCAGTGTTTGATTAACGAAGGTACCCCTGAATTGTCGTCTATAGCAGCAGGTATTGTTGAGTCATTAACTCCCAAAATGCCATGCATGAAGTACTTAGATAATGACAAGCAAAAGGAAAAAGCCGTTCAGGGACGATTTTACTGTTCAGATAAAATCGCATGTTTTGATGTCTCACCTAAATTGGATTACCTGGTATGCGAGTGTCGAGATGAAACAATCCATCTCTTTTCCCTGCTGACTGGTACCAAAGTATGGGTTCGTCCTTCGCTAACAAATAGAACGTATAGTTCCAAAGAGGCATATGCGGGTAGTGGTGCATATCGACAAACTGGGCATTTTCTGTCATTTTATCATTCTGTCACATTTCATCCAAATGGGAAGTCGATAATACCAGGAACTCTTAAATATGTTTACACCATTAGTGGAGATAGGGAAGATCTTTTCCCGGACAGTGACTGCACATTTTCATATTGCTTCTTACGATCTTATAAAGATAAGGAAGTGATATTTACAGATTGCCCACATGATCCAAAGCAGATAATCATTTGGGATATGGAGAATGGCCAGAAGCTCAAAGTTATTATCGATTCGGATAAGGAAATTTCATCCTTTACTATTTCTGGCGATGGGTCACGTATCGCTATTTCTGAAGCGAATGGTAAGATTACTATTTTTTACCTAATAGACGGGTTTGGTTTGAGATTCCCTGACGCTGGTAAAGATAACTGGGTGTGTGGGTTGATGCATTTCACATCCGATAATGATACTCTGGTTTGTGGATGTCTATTAGCCTCTTGCGAGGACTACACATGCCCGTTTGATGCGTTAGAACCTGAAGAAAGAAAACCAACAGTTTCCTTTCCTTTCCTTTCCTTTTTCCCTGCCAGATCCACATTTTGAACCTGTTGATCCCAGAACCTTCGTGTTATGGCCCTCTGCTCCACCAAGCGCTTTGACTGAATGTACTTTTATGGAGCAGGATGAAGGACCTTCCTGGGCGTCGAAGGTGCAGAGAGAGATTCCATATTTGTTCGCAGGTTCCTACATCAGTCTCAACAATGAAACAATTTTGGTTGGTAGCCCAGATCACAAATACGTTACGATTTTAAATGTTGGTCTACTGCAAAGCGAGTCCGACTCGACTTACTCCTCGAGCTTTAACGTGGGTGTCAGGAAGATTATTTTTTCTATGGAAGGCGATGCAGTATACGTCGTAAGTTCACGCCAGTTTGTCTACTTTAGCTCAGAAGAGGTAAAGATAACTATCTGGAAACTGTCAAGTCGGGAATTTCTGAAGACAAAGACATTCTTTGGCCCTGTGTCGATCGTTCCGACGAAGGAAGGTCTTGTACTCTTTAAAAATGATCGTGTAGCAGAGTTGTGGAATTTCGACTTGTCGGAGTGCATTCGAAGTATTGTTAAACTTACCAGTGACACTAATATTGTGTATTCAGTAACCTTGATGCCAGTATCAGATGAACTGATAGCCTTTTATTATTCACCACAATCACGGGAATCAATTTATATCAGAAGTCTACAAGAATCTAAAGAAAACGAAAACTTACACCACGACTTGTTAGAGTGTACACCTCTCGAAAATTGTAGAGAGTATTCTCTTGACTTTATAAGCACAACCAGCGTTCAGGGAGGAAAGCTTGTGTCCTCGCTAAGGTTCACAAGTTACGACAAAGGAGGATACTTATATAACATTTCATGCAATAGTCCGAGCAATGTTTTGGTTTGCCGTTTTGAAGGGCGATCCAGGGGACCTATAGACGAGGGGGAGGTCACAGTTAGTTTATTCAACAAAGGATCAGTTAAATGGGAACGAATCGCGGATAATTCATATGTTCGCGACGAACACATGATTTTCTCTCCCAAGGATGAGTTTGTTGTTACGTGGAACACTCTCGACGAAGGTCAAGGTCTACATGTTCTTGACGCAGATACTGGAGAAACACTGCACGTTCTTCTTAGAGACCAGAACGACATTATTGAATGTAAGTTTTTAGATGACGAATCTCTGGTATGCTGCAGTGGGGACAACTTCCTTCGACTGTGTAATGTCAGAACCGGAGATCTGCTAAGTGTTCTAGACATTGGAGAGCAACCGCTCTGTTTGGGAGCCTGTCTGAATCAGCCTCTTGTCGCCATTGGTTTGTCCGGCACAAGAATAAAATTCGTCCACGTACAGTTGCCAACAGAATCTAAAAAGAAGAATTAAAGGTGAGCTTTTCTCTACTCGGTCAAAAACAGGCGGCACAAGGTCAGTTTTTCGAGTTAATGTAACCTAACAGATCGTAACAGTACCTAGACTCTACGAGCAGTGTCTATTATTTCAGTCCGTGGAGCGACAGGCGCGAGACACGCAAATAACGGCGCGCGCGGCTGTGGGTGCGGGTTCCCTCGCGCGCGAGTACTTTCTTCACTAAAAAGTTGAAAGGGACTTTAAGATCCAACGACGCGTCAGCAACGAAAACGTCACTTAAAAAGTAAATTTGCGTCCTTCATTCTTTATCGCGATTATTCCCAGTTACTTACTTGGTCAAATGTACGCCAACCCTCTCGAATTTGAATTACAAGGGACCATACTCAATTTATTTCAGAAAGCGAAATAAAATGTCTTCGTTGCTTGTTTACGTTGTCCATAAAACACGAAATTAGGCATTTTCACGTCTTACTTGTGCAAAAACGGCAAAGAAATGTACAAAAAAGCGTGATGCATGTGTAAAGTTGTTGTTTTGTTTATTAAACCCTTTATTTTAGACGTTTTCGTTGCCGTCGCGTCGTTGAATCTTAAAGTCCCTAATTTGAAGAAAATATTGGACTATAAACATTCCCCACACCAAAACACAATTTGTAGATATACGTCTAGAGTGAATCTTATTCTTACAAATTTGCGTACGAAAATTCATAAATGGTATTCCGCGAGTTTGGGGGAACAAACACCGATGTTACAAAGGGTACAATACCATTCTTTGATCTGCTGATGAAAAAGACCAGCGCCAAAATTAAAGAGAGACCCGGCCATAAAGTTTAGTGAATGTGCCAAAGACGGTTTTGAAAGATTTGTACAGTAGAGCACAGATGACAGTGAAGCAGGCAGATAACATGGAAAAGTCTACTGAGAAGAAGAACAATGTTTGAAATTACCTAAAATCATCGCCATGCCATCACGTCCACGATTTACAGCAACTTTAAGAATTATTTTTGGTTTTGTAACGTGACATAGTGCTAAATTTCGCAACTTTTATTTTTCTTGCATTCCAGTTTTCGCGAGAAGTAGATTTCGGGATTGTTTTGAATTTGCGAAAAAAGCGAATTTTAGACTTGATAGCTTCCAGCTTTCTTGAATAACACGAGCGACTTTCTGTTTACAGTTGCAGTTTCAACACAGGTAAATTGAGCAACTTCTGGTGGGCTGTCATTAGCCGGGCACAAAGAGCTGGATTCTTCAAATCAGTGACCACGATCTTTATTTAGTGTTGTGCCTGGCGATGGATGAAGAGCATGAAGAGAAATGATTGCAAAAGCCGGAATTCAAATCCACTTGAAGAGCGCTGGATAAAAGCTGCTTTATTCAGAAGAGACATGTATACAGTATTATGAACTTCGAAATTTTATAGGTAATAGCATGATTTGTAGTGATATTTGGCATAAATACCACTCGTGGTATTTCAAAATCGTCTCAAATTTCACTCGCCTAACGGCTCGTGAAATTACAAATAACACTCAATTTCGAAATATCACTCGTGGTATTATTTGTTTATGCTACTACCCGCAAAGGTTTTGTAATTTTCACATGTAGGTATTTCAAATTAAGCTGAAATACCACTGCTCGAAGCCAATCAAATTGGAGAAATTTCTCATGTAGTAGTATAACATACGTACCGAATAGCGGATATAGGGAAGGGTCGGGGATCGGAGGGAGGGTCCGTAAAAAGCACCAATCAGACCAACTGCTTTGAAACTGGAAAAAAAGCTGAACATTCGCATACAGCCTTCATTTGGTAGCTTACGATGGAACTTGTTTTTCACCCTTTATAATCATGATCAGTACACCTTTTTCAAACCAATGGCTTGTTATATAAATTGACGAAATATGGGCAAAACGTACAGCTAAACCGACAAGAAGAACGTTGTGAATATGTTTTTTTCTGTATAGCTTTTTTGTGAATGTTACAGATGTCTGAAAGTGATTCACATCTTAACACTATAGTAAAAAAAACTATACTAATGTACGGTAGTGATGTTCGGGTCATGTTAACACTCGGTTCCATGACCCGGACTGCACCACACTGTGTTTCTGAGACTTGACAAGCGCGTCAACTTGAGTTTAGGTTATATAATAGTTAAAGTTGTGTGTTGCACGATGATCATGTTGTGGTCTACATAGTTGACGTTTCCTTGTAGACGTAATGTGTAACGGCTAGAAGGGGTGAAAATTATTAGCAGTTAAACAGATTCAACGAATGAGTTGAACTTCCCTACTCGATCCTCTCTTACCTAACTCCTCTTTATCAAAGTTCTTAGATCCAGACACGTGACCTTCCCTGCTTGCAGAGGTTTGTCTGTTCCTGCATATAGTTTGTAAACAAGCCAACTACGCGAATGTTATAGCTGCGAAAAGGACTTCATAAATACTAAAAGCCATTCCGAAAAGAAACCTCCGCCTGCTGGCATGGTAATGTTACCATGTTGTTGCTAGGCTGATTTAGCAACATAATGGGAATGTCAGTTGACGACGGAAAAGCGCGCAGAAAGGACTACACGTGGCTTCCTGTGCACAAGTTACAGCTCTGGCATTGGTCAAGCCCGTTGCTTGATTTGCGCGCGTCTTTGACAACTCACGTTCCCGTTCCTGCTGCTAACAGTTAGAGTAAAGAGCAAGGGCGAGGGTCTGGTTTCTTTTCCTTTCGAAAAATGGCTGGTAATGAAACCAATTCATTACTCGACTTCCACAATTTCATTTTCCGGATATGTTACGAACTGTGCATCTTATAAGGTCAACCTCGTGGCACAATCAAGAAATCAGGTAGCAAATTGCCACTGAAGAACTGGGATAATGTATGGTGTTATGTTGTACAATTACATCTTGATATAACCCCTGTATAATCACCGTCCCAGTACAGTGTGAAGTACAAAGTACAGTCAAACCTCCTTCATAGGGACAGTAAGAGGACCATAGAAAGTGCCCGTATAAACGGGGTGTCCATATTAAGCGAGTTGAATTTAGAGAAAATGTAAGGACTTTCTTTCCCCAGGGACAAAGCAAACTGTCCATAATAACGAGGTGTCCGTATTAAGCGAGGTTTGACTGTATGGAAACAGACCACTCAAGAGAGGATCCTCTCTTGGCACCCAATATAACTTTTATATACCTTCTTTTTACTAGGTGCAATTACAACACGTGGTAAATTTATTTCCATATTGAAAACAATACCACAATAATAGTAATTATTAGCTTTTTATCCATGGCAAGGTTATGGGCTCCTGTCCATAGACATTTGCCATGGAAAATTTGCCTCGGAACGTTTGCCACATACACAGACGAATGTCTCCGTGATGTAAAGGTTATTTAATTTCCTTGGTAATAAAAGTGTTCCGTGAAACTCTACATCTGGGTTCTTCAATAGGGGGGTCTTGTTGTTCCATAGTTACTTTTCCTATTTTGACTGGGGCGAAGAATATGATTACTTATACTGGCGGCGTCCATGTCCTTCTTTACGTAGGGGTTGTATCGAGGTTCAACTGCATGTATCCAGATATCAGTTAAGTTTGTACATTCTCAATTCCATTATCGTCCTCCTCAGCAGCTTTTTTAAACTACAGTTCTGTTGGAGGGAATGAGATAGCCTGCATGACGTGCCTTCCTCGTGGGCCGTTTTCCTTTTTGCCCCCATTTGTTGGATCATAAATAAGCGCTTGCCGATTGGTACTCATTGATGCAAAACATAAATGGCACTCACTTTTTCTAATTGCAAAGTTATCGAAACAATCAAGCAACATAAGTCTATGCAAATAAAAACAGGAGTTTGTCGCACTCAAACTGTTTAAATTTGAGATTCATCGATGGGCCACGTCACTTAGAACACTTTGTTTCTTAATGAAACATGTCCAGGGATCCACACGGAAGAGGCTTCGTTAGAGAATGTGCCAGCAGAGAGGTAAGTTTATCAAAAAATAGCTTCAGGGTCTTGTGTACTCCACAGATCGTTTCAGAGGGCATTTATCGAGGCATCTTAATGTATCCACCTCGACATTTTACTTTTACTATGTAGTGCAATTTTATTTAGATTACTTCTGTAAATTACGTTTGGGATTCTGAAGAAACCTCTAATATTGATGCCAACATCTTGCAACTTTCAAAGCTTCTAGAACATTTTCAGCAGAGAGCGTAAGAAACGAATAAACATTCCACGAAGCAGACATTATATTTCCCCTTAGTCTCTCTTAAGCTCTATTAGCTTCTAACTTCTTGCTCAAAGCAATTTTTAATTCAAAGCTTTCTGTCGCCATTACCTCCCAATAATATCGAACGAAAGAATATCCTTTGCCACCCTAGAAAGATCGCACATCTTTATATTTCCTCCTAGACAACACCAGGCGGGTTTGAACAATGAACAGCTGTGACCGGCCAGTTCAAGTACATGCAAGTACGTCGTTTACCTTTTTTCTGTCTACTGATGATGTCTGCATCGATCTGCAAGTTTATGCTTCTCTTTTCCCTTCCCTGTTAACCTCGTAGGTAAACGTGGCCCATAAAGTAAGGTGCACGCTAAAAAGCTGACACGGTTGATAACAGCTCACTGACAGCTCTTCTGCTTTTCGCGAAAAACAGATAAAAAAGCAGCACGTTTATCAGAAAACTTGTAAAGAATTCACGTGAAAGTGAACGAAATCCCCGGGACGAAATCCAGTGGTCATTTAATTCTGAGTGTATACAATCAAGTGATGACTTACAGGTAGTGAAACTACTAGTAAAACTACTAATTCATTATACGGCTTCAATATCAATTTGCATTACCGTTCTTTAACATTCAAAATACCCTATTACATCTACAGGCAATTATTTGTATTGATGACAATCAGAGGGTGAGTTACTTCCTCAAATTGAGTGTCGCGGATATCGGAAAATTAATATGGTCATATGTCTGCGTTGTCGACAATTTCCACATTTGTTTTGCTCGTTAATGTTGTGTTGCTTATGTATATTTTTCACCCTCCTTCTCTTTGCAATTCAATAGACCGATAAATTGTTCATTCAGTTGGCTTGAAATAAAATGATAATGTATAATGTTTGGTTCTAACAAACGACCTGGCAGTAAATGATTTCGAAACTTTTCATGTTACGTATTTGCTTCTATGCACAAAGGAAACTCCATGTATAATTAAAGCAATTACTATTAATAGCCCCCTGAATATCTAATAAAGCGGAACTTTAGGACTCCACGGCTCTTGTCCTTTTAATGCGTTCGGTTAGCCAACTCAAATCATCCACGATCGTAATTCCAGTTCGGTTCACTGCACTAAATACCCTCGACAGCTAATATGTTAAACACTCTACTTGAGGGGATTGGTTGTAAATTTTATATATGTTGTGGTTTTTTTTCCTAGGTTTAAAATTTTTCAAGCCAGTTTAATTTTTATTTTTCTTTGTCTCTGATTACGGTAATTGATTTTAGACAAAGGAAAGTAAAAATTAAACTGGTTTGAAAAATTTTAAACCAAGGGAAAATTTGAACCGCAACATATATATATAATCATGATCGTATTCCTATTAATTGTCACGTATTAACAATATTCTCTAATTCTCTTTACGGATGACTTCGTCTTGGTTTCATGGTATTGTAATCATAAAAACAAAGCAAAAACAGTAACGCAGCGAGTTAATCGTTGTAGTGACCCACGTTATATTTTTCTTGTCAACGTAGGTCCAGAATGAATTTCCAAGACATGAACATCTTCTGCATCAAGGTTGATAAATGGCGACAGCAGCACCTTCACCTCTGGCCAGCTCAAGAGAGAAGACAAATGGTAACAAGCTGGGCAGACTGCTTATTGATGGTGGAACAACAGCACTGAGGAATATTTTTGATGCTATTCACCCTCCTACCAACTTAACTTCTGATCTCAATTCCAATTACTCCATTCTTAACAACCTTTTGCGTAGAAGAGTGCTAAATGGCCATCAGTGGGACAAACTCTTCCCCTCTGGTGGAGGGCTACCAGACTCCAACACGTTTGACATCACTCTCCTGTTCCTTCTACTAACCAACATTTGTGGTTTATCCCCTCCCCTGACAGGATGGCACACCAAGCCATCCCCTGGTGACAACTCTCGTGAGGCTAACCTTGCTCGCGTTAAGTTCTTTCGGAATGAGTTGTATGGTCACGTTACGTCAACAGGGGTTGATGCGACATCTTTCTCTATATTTTGGCAAGAAAAAAGCACCACTCTTCATTCGCTCGGTTTAGATCAAGCTGAGATTGACAGACTGAAGGCAGAGCAGGGAGGAGAGGAAGATTTCCTTGATGCCTTAATTGAGTGGGCTGTGTCACTTCTCCTGTATTTTTGTGTCGACTTCCTATAGGTGGTCTGCGTTGAATTTGAGTCATTTTGTCAACTTCTATCGTTAAATTTCTACCTTCTCGATGCAGTTGCCCTAAGCAAAACTCAGGATGTCGTAGATGAAGCAGTGGAAATAGAACTCAAAGGAAAACAAGAAATGAGGGCAGCACAGTCACGTTTAGAGGGAGTGTGTGAGTCCCAAGATGAAATTCGTGCGTCAATTCAAGTGGTAAAAGAGGAAGTAAAAAGCTTGACGAAAAAGAGAAACGAGCAGGCAGATGAAGTGCTAAGAACTCTTGTGAAGTCGGAATTCAAAGGAGACATAGAATTTCATGCAAACAAATTCCAGGAAGGAACTCGTGAGTGGATCTTCAAAAGCATTGAAAACTGGTTAGATGACCGAGCATCACCACATCGGTTGATGGTAATCAGTGGAAATCCAGGGATGGGAAAGACTGTTATCTCCGCTGTTGTTTCGCAAAGAATTCAAAAAGCTGGAAGACCGGTTCGGGAAGCCACTTTTGTCAGCATGACGATTCACGGTACCGAGATCCACGTTTAATGCTCCAGTCTTTGGCCTGTCACTTGTGTCAAGCGATGCCAAATTACAAAGATGCTCTAGTGGAACAGTTGTCAAGAAATCTGGGTAAAGACCTCAACAACATGAGTGTTAAAGAGCTGTTTGCGTTGCTGTTCAAAGAGCCTCTAAACACAGTACAAGATCCTGGAAGAAACACCCTAACAGTCATTGATGGCCTTGATGAAAGCGAGTACAAAGGACGAAATGAGCTTCTACATGTAATCAGTAACCACTTTTCTATGCTTCCACTTTGGATTAGAATTTTGATCACAACTCGTCCAGAGAGGAGCATAACAGAGGCATTTCGACATTTAGAGCCAATCGAGCTTAAACAAAAGCAAGAAGAGAACTTAAATGACATTCAAACCTTGTTTGAAAATCAACTCAGCAACAAAATTGGTGAAGAGCATAAAGATGTTCTCTTGAAAGAGCTGGTTAAGAAATCAGAAGGCCCGTTTATTTACGCTTATTTTATAGTGGATTTTATCCAAAAGAATGTTTCAGTTCTCACCCCTGATCAGCTGGAAAGCGTATTGCCTTCAGGTATTTCATCCGTTTACTTGTCCTATTTCAAACGGTTAGAGAATGAACTTTGCAAAGAGCTTCATGCAGATGANGTTCAAAGAGCCTCTAAACACAGTACAAGATCCTGGAAGAAACACCCTAACAGTCATTGATGGCCTTGATGAAAGCGAGTACAAAGGACGAAATGAGCTTCTACATGTAATCAGTAACCACTTTTCTATGCTTCCACTTTGGATTAGAATTTTGATCACAACTCGTCCAGAGAGGAGCATAACAGAGGCATTTCGACATTTAGAGCCAATCGAGCTTAAACAAAAGCAAGAAGAGAACTTAAATGACATTCAAACCTTGTTTGAAAATCAACTCAGCAACAAAATTGGTGAAGAGCATAAAGATGTTCTCTTGAAAGAGCTGGTTAAGAAATCAGAAGGCCCGTTTATTTACGCTTATTTTATAGTGGATTTTATCCAAAAGAATGTTTCAGTTCTCACCCCTGATCAGCTGGAAAGCGTATTGCCTTCAGGTATTTCATCCGTTTACTTGTCCTATTTCAAACGGTTAGAGAATGAACTTTGCAAAGAGCTTCATGCAGATGAGGAACATTTTTTGCGTTTCCTGTGTGCATTGACAGCTTCAAGAGAACCATTACCAGTAGAATTCATTGCCAAAATTCTATACCCTGGCGAAAAGTCTTTGACCGCGCAGCGAAAAGTTAACAAAGCAATATGTTGCATCTCTACACTGTTACCAGTTCGCGAGGGTCGTCTTCACTTTTTTCACAAGTCAATTAAGGACTGGATAACAGCATCATCGCCCTATGAACAACATGATTTCACCGTGGACGAGAAAGAAGGTCATGACGTTCTTTCTGATCTTTGTGCTTCTGAACTCGATAGCATCAAGCGAAAAGGGGTTCATGGCAGACAGTTCACCACTACTGAAAGTTATGCTTTGATTCATACTGTCCAGCACATGCTTGATGCCAATGATGATCATAAATGGATTGATGATTCAGGGTCCATGACTGGCACATCCAATCAGGTATACCAGTATTTGACGGACCTAGAGCTTATGTACGCAAAATTCTGTGTAAATAGAACATCTGCCACGGAGGAGCCTTTCCGTATTTGCAATGAACATTCGGGTCTACTGAATGAGCAAAGACTTTCAATTGCAACACTGCTCTATAATGTTCTAAGAAAACATTATGATATGTTGCTAGATCACCCTCACCTATTTTTCCAATGTTTGATTAACGAAGGGATTCCTCTGTTATCGTCTGAAGCAGCAAGTATCGTCGAATCATCTTTCCCCACAATACCCTACATGAAAAACCTAGATAATAATAAGGAACAGACGGGAGCAGAGCAAGCAAGGTTCTACTGTTCAGATAAAATCGCTTGTTTCGATGTTTCACCTAAATTGGATTACATAGTATGCGAGTGTCGAGACCAAACAATCCATCTGTTTTCCCTGCAGACTGGTATCAAAGTATGGGTTCGACGATCACCAATAACAAGAGAGTACGGTTTTAGAAATGCAAATGTGAGTGGTGCATATCATCAGATAGAGCATTTTTTGTCATTTTATCATTCTGTCATCTTTCATCCAAATGGGAGGTCGGTACTACCTGGAACTCTTCGATATGTTTACACCTTGAGTGGAGAGAAAGAAGACCTTTTTCCAGAAAGTGACTGTACATTCTCAAAATGTGTTGTACGTTCTCCCGTCGACAAGAACGTCATTATCACACATTGCCCGACGCAGCCAAAGCGGATTAACTTTTGGGATATGGAAAATGGCCGAAACCTTTTATCTATCGATTACGGTAAAGACATTTTTTCCTTTGCCGTTTCTGATGATGGGTCGTTGATTGCTGTTTCGGAAAGGGATGATTATGATACAATTACTATAGTTAACTTAAAAGAAAACTCTCGTTTAAATATCATTTCCTCTGGAGAACAAGGACCTTGTGGATTCTTGCGCTTTACATCCGATCAAAACACGCTTGTTTATGGCTTTCAATATTCTACTTGCGCAGATGAAGCTTCTTGCCTCTACTGCGAAAGCGCTTATAACGGAATACCTGGGTTTAATTTTATTACGCCTTTAAATAACATTCACCTACCTGGAAAAAAGAATCTGGAAGAAGCAGAATTTACACCCTTCGTCTTGTGGCCTCGTGTTCTATCAGGCGCTTTGACGAAAAATGATTTTACGGAGCAGAACAAGAGCTCTTCCTGGTTAAAAAAAATTCAAAGAAGGATGCCAAATTTATTTGCGGGTTTCTCCCTCAGACTTGACGATGAAACAGTATTGGCTGGCAGCCCGGAGCACAACTATGTTATGATGTTAAATGTTGGCATACTTCAGAGTGAGTCTGATTTCACGGACACGAAGAGAATAATCGACTTGCATAAAAGAGAAATTGTATTTTCTCTGGAAGGAGATACGATCTACTTCATTATTTCTGAAAAATCCATGTTCTTGTCATCTCCTCCTTCTTCAATCACTGTCTGGAGAATGTCAACTCGAGAAATCCTGACGTCAAAGACCTTCTCTAGTCCTACATCTATCGCTCCAATGAAGACAGGTGTCGTACTCGTTACTAGTGAAAAACCGCGGATAGTAGCAGAACTCTGGAATTTCGATCTGTCTGAGTGTAATCAACGTATTGTGGAACTTACTTCTAAGACTGCTAAGCTATACAGAGTTAACATGTTCCCTGTATCCGATAGTCGGATAGCATTCTTTTACCAACCGAGATCATACGAATTAAAATGCATCAGAAACTCACAAAACCGGGAGGAAAACAAAGAATCGTCCAAAGCAGATTTGTTAGAATGCTCAAAAGGTAACTTCGATTGCGTTGACTTCACAGACGTCACCAACCTTGGAGGAAAGCTTATTTCCTCGCTAAGGATCAAATCCGCTGGCGTTAACGAAAGCTTAGACTGCATCTCTTGCAGTAGCAGTTTAAGCCAAGTGCTGGTTTGTAGTTCCAGGGTCATAATGATTGGAAATCACGGCCTTGTAGACAAGGAGAATGTAACAGTGAGTTTGAGGAATGAAGGTATCACAAGATGGGAAAGACACACGACATTTTCTGCCAATTCAATGCACCTGTTCAACCCAGACATGACTTTTTCACCCAAAAATGATTGTGTAGTTGCGTGGAACACTCTCGACGGGGGCCAAGGTATACACGTTCTTAAAGCGGAAACTGGAGAGACATTGCACGTCTTTCTTAGAGACCAGAAAGATATTGTTAAATGCAAGTTTTTAGATGATGAATCTCTAGTATGCTGCAGTGAGGACAACTTCCTTCGATTGTATAATATCAGAACCGGAGATCTACTAAGTATTTTAGACATTGGTGAGCGACCGCTCTGTTTGGGGGCCTGTTTATATCAGCCTCTTGTCGCCATTGGTTTGTCCGAGACAAGAATAAAATTCGTCCACGTACAGTTGCCAACAGAATCTAAAACGAAGAAATAAAGGTGAGCCTTTCTCTACTCGGTCAAAAATAGGTACAAGGCCAGTTTCGCGAGTTACTGTAACCTAACAGTACCTAGACGCTTCGAGCAGTCTCCGTTTTATCAGTCCACAGAACGAAAGGCGCGATACACGAAAATGACCAATCGCGTGACTAAGGGTGTCTCTCTCCTGTGCGTGTACTTGCTGCACTAAAAGCATTAATTTGAAGAAAATAGGGAACTACTTGCAGCCTAAACCAGGAGCCATAATTAATCATAGAGCCTGGCCTAAACAGTCCCCGCACCACAACACGATAAGTAGATATACGTCTAGAGTGAATCTCATTCTTACAAATTTTCGCGCGAAAATTCAGAAATCGTATTCCGCGATTTAGGAGAAACATATACCGAAGTTACAAAGGGTATAATACCATTCTTTGATCTGCTCAGTGAAAAAGACCAGCGCCAAAAAGAAAGAGCCGACCATAAAGTTTAGTGAATGTACCAAAGATGGTTTTGAAAGATTTATACTGTAGGACACAGATGATAATGAAGCAGAGAGAAAATATGGAAAAATCTAAGAAAAAGAACCATGTTTGAATTACCTAAAACAGTAATCGGCTCCTGCCTAAAATCATTGCGATCAAGTCCAAGACTTATAGCAACTTTAATTTAAGAATTATTTTCTGTTGTAACGTGACATAGTATTAAATTTTGAAACTTTAATTTTTCTCGCATTCCAGTTTTTGCGAGTAGTAGACGTGAATTTTAGACTTGATTGCTTCCCGCTTACTTAAATAACACAAGTGACTTTCTGTTCTCAGTTGCAGTTTCAACACAAGTGAATTGAGGAACTTCTGGTGACCTGTCATAAAGCAGAGCAAAGAGAGCTGGATTCTGCAAATCTGTGACCATGATCTTTAGTCCCGGGGGGGGGGG
>CALNXI010000027.1:246356-257138 GCA_942486025.1 Porites evermanni | reverse complement strand
GGGGGGGGGGGGGGGGGTGCTCAATAAATGTTTATACGGGGAGGCACCACCCTTTTATATACCACTTTCACGAAAAAGGTACCCTTTTCGTATACCTTCTATTGACAAATGGTACCCCTTTAACATACCTTGTTTAGAACTTTGCGTCCCTTTTAACTGCTGTAAAAGCGCTCGTCTTTCAAATAGGAATCAATCACAAAAATTGAACTTAACGTTTTCTCGACTTTGTAAAGCCTTAAATTCATCTGTTACCCCTTTTGGGGTCCTTTCACAGACCCAAATGACAGATTTCCCACCCCTTTTATATACTTCAACTAGTAAAATCCCTACCCTTTCATATACCTGAAGCCTGGAAAAGATACCTGTTTCGGGCGGAGCCTCCCTGTATAGGTAATTATAGGGAGTACCCCCCGGGTCTTTAGTTGGTGTTGTGCAAGGGGGTTGGATGAAAAGAAATTATTGCAAAAGTTGGAATTCAAATCCATTTGAAGAGCCCCGGATGCAAGCTGCTATACTCAGGAATTGAAAGAGACATGTATATAATGAAGTTTGAAATTTCGTACGTTAACAGAGTAGCGAATATAGGTAGGGGTCGGAGGGAGATTCCGTGAAAAGCACCAATTTGACCAACTGTTTTGAAACTGGAAAAAGGCTGAACATTCGCATACCGCCTTCATTTGGTAGCTTACAATGGAACTTGTTTTGCACCCTCAATCATGATCAGTACACCTTTTTCAACCAACGGCTTGTTATATAAATTGACGAAATCTGGAAAAAACGTACAACTAAACCGACAAGAAGAATGTTGTGAACCTTTTTTTTTGTATGGCTTTTTTGTGAATGTTCCAGATGTCTGAAAGTGGCTCACATCTCCCATTAACACTGTAGGGAAAAAAAGGTAAAACGCAGCGTGTAATATACTATGTGAGGACCAGGTAGTGATATTGGGGTCATGTAAAGACGTTCCTTGACCTAGACTGCACCACACTGTGTTTCTGAGACTTGACACGCGCGTTTAATTTAATAGCGAGTTTAATTTAGTAGTTAAAATTGTGTCATCATGACATTAGTGGTCTACATAATTGACGTTGCCTCGTAGAAGTAAAGTGTAATGGCTAGAAAGGATGAAAATTATCAGCAATTAAACAGATTCAACAGATGAAATGAGTTGAACTTCGCTACTCGATCCTCTCTTATCTACCTCCTTTTTAAACCTCCTAGATCCAACCACGTGACCTACCCTGCTTGCAGAAGTTTGTCCGTTCCGGCATGGTTTTAAGCATTAAAGACGTAAAGAAGCCAACCACGCGAATGTTAACAACGAAAAAGACTTCATAAATGCTAAAAAACCATACTGAGAACACACCATTCTAGCCGGGTATGTTGTTACTGTGTAACAGTGGATTAAAATGGCCGAGAGTCTGGTTTCTTTTTTTTTTTTGTTAACTGGCTGGCAATGAATTCAATTTATTACTCGAAGTTCACGATTTGATTTTCCAGATGTGTTACGAACTGTACATGTTTTAAGGTCAATCTGATTGGTTCAATCAGAAAATAGCAAAGTGCCAGAAAACTGGGATAATTCATGGCATGGGGTCATGAAGTACAGTGGAATCTCGATAAAACCGCTGTATAATCACCGTCCCGGTATAATGTGAAGTACAAAGTACAGCCACACCCAGTTAATGCGAACAGTGATGGGACCATAAAAAGCGTCCGTATAAACGAGGTATCCGTATTAAGCCAGTTGAATTTAGAGAGAATATAAGGGCCTTCTTTTCCAAGGGACAAAACAAACTGTCCATGAGGTGTCCGTATTAAGCGGGTATCCGTAAAGGGGGTTTTGACTGTATGGAACAAGACCCCACAAGAGAGGATCTCTCTAACGTATACCTTCTTTTTACTTGAGGTAAGGTTTTTTTACACACGCTCGTTCTGAAACTTCGATCCATAAAGGTAAGTTGTACAGTCCCTAGGCCTCATTATTCCGCGCGGCCAAAGCATTTCGGGTCACGTGGTCCAAGGGAAAATGTTCGCCTCGGATACGTCATTGAAATGAATTGACCGATACGGACTGGGAAAACGCCGTAGAGGGAGTAGACAAAGTGCTAAGTACTATTTTGGAAGCAAGTAAAAATTGGAATATTGGTAGTAGGCCGAGGACGGGAGGGGGGAGGAGGGTGAGGGGAAGAGAAAGGAAAAACGCCTTCCGACAAAGCCTATGAGATTATCGAACACCACTCAAATTAGTTGCGCTTGATCTCTTTTCTTCAAATGTTTTATACAGCCAATGAAAATTGAGCTCGTTTTTACTAGAAGCCGAAATTACCTTCCGAAGTCAACAACATTGACAGGTGTACTTGATCAATTTTGGTGAATGTAGATAGCCAGAAATATAACGTTACGTCCAAGTAAGGTTTGTAAATATTATTTTAAAGTGAAGTTAAGGGGCCTCACTGGTAAAAAATAGTTCTCCTCGCAAAATCTGGTTAAGCCGTCGCAGTACAAAGATTCGTTAACAAATGTGCTTGCAGACGTTTGCCGTCAAGTAGCACTAATGCAGAGGTTTACTCGTTTCCTGTTTTTTAACTCTGTGGTCCCAAAACTGTCAGTTTGGCCATTTGTTCAAGGTTATCAACCTCACAACTTTTCCAACAGCGAGCGGTACATTTGAAAATTAAAGCATTAAAGGTCAGCTTGTGGCTCGAGAGCTGCCTCGTACCCGAGCGCTTCTGGAAGATTTTCTACGGCGCAACAGGTCACGGGAAGGACTTAAAAATAGGGGGCGCCGCATTCCTTTTCACGTTGAAACTTCCCTTGTGCCTTTGCGTTTTTGAAGCTTCTCGTGATCTTTGCGTCGCGACTACCGTCAAGAAGCGCGCAAATCCTCCGCGCGGAAGGACCGAAAAAACGTGGCTTTTATTTGCAGCTAGCAATCAAAATGCTACCGTCATCACCAATCAGATTCTCCGTCTATCCAGTGTAAGGGTTTGCCAAACGAACAATGACTGCGCGCAGGCGTATTTTTCCCTCTGCTCCCCTTTTTCTATTTTAGGCTCGTCGTTCCCTCGGCTTGCAGTCATTTTTGGCTTGCGTTAACCCTCTGTCAATATCATCATCCAAGATTGAGACAGAGCAACACAGAGATATGTCTGCTCTGCAGGCTACAGTATGTTAGGCTGGTTATTTACAAGCATTTACGAGAAACGGGCTCAAAAATAGCCGATACGGTTACTTGGGAGGGACAGGTTATTTTCGAATAGCCTGAAATCTCGTTATAAAGTAAGATTTTGTTCATTTCCTTGATATGAAAAATATGAGTGAAAAGTAATAAGAAATAACAGGTTAAACCTAGGACGTGAAAGCATTTCAAACCCTTGGGCAATAGGGGAGGGTTAGCGGTGGTTGCTATAACCCCTCCTTCCCCCATACGACGTCTTAGTCTTTAATAAGCTCACAGACGCAGGTTAACCCTAGGATATGGAAGCAAAATCCAAACCCTTCGGAATTATGGAATGGAGGTGGTTGCGATAATTCCCACATCTCTGCGTTTACAGTTTCAAATAATATTAGATATGTCCAGACCTTGATATCCCCAGTAGCGGACACCTTTGATTACACTTACGGCTTTTGAGAACCAAAGAATCTACTTTTATGTTATTTTCCACCCCAGCATTGCGTTCGCAAGAAAATCGTTGTTAGTCATATACAGAACAATTCCCAAAACAAAATCTTACTAAGAATATACAGAAATTGTCCAACGATTTATTATACTACAAATTAACAACATCTCAAAGACAATAGTTATTGATTATGATACTTAACATAAGTTTATGGAAATTTACATTTTACTTGCTAATACTAAGTCATTCAATGATATTCATTGAAAGATCTTAAAATTTAAAACGTAGCTATTGCTTATGATACTGATTGTCAGTTCTTCAAGGGTGAAGCCAGCCATTTTTTCCTTTTGAGCCCCTGGGCCCAGTTGTTCGAAGGCCGATTAGCGTTTAACCCATGGTTCATTTTAACCCGGGTTCCTTTTCTATTGTTCAAAAGCATTTTCTCGGATAATTTTCTCTGTTATTTTCAAGAGCATAAAATCATCAACTTGTGAAAAAAGGAATTAAACTGAATTTACTTTTTAAGCTCTCATATCTGAATTCAAATTTCTCACTAACCCTGGGTTATCTTAACCCAGCTTTGAACAACCCGGCCCTGTTGTGGAAGTCCTGAAAGGGAGAGGGGAGAGGGAGGGGGTGAGCACATAGAAGCAAGCTAAGTTAACGGTTATCTTTAGTTAAGATAATACAGCACAGTCCGTTTTTGCAGTTAAAACTGTTGCGTTAAATGAGTAAATAGCATAACAGTGAGTTAACACTTATGTTTACCAACAATAAAACTATGATTCTAGCAGGTAATCAAACTAAACAAAGTGGGCCAATGTCCATCACCGCGACAGACATTTGTATCTGTGTTAGGTGCAATTTTACTCCCTGTTATTAACTTTCGATTAGGGAAGGTACGTTTTTAATTGAGAGGGGAAGGGGGGCGGGGGCTTCAGAGGGGAGGGTCATCCAAACAAATGGGACCCTTGGCGAGGGTCAACCCTTATTTTTAAAGGTATTAAGGGTGAGGCAAGCCTTTTTTTCGCAGTGGTTTGGGTAAATGTGTTCAGTTACCACAATGATGTCATTTTTTCGTATTTCAAAGCTTCGTACCAGTCCCTTCCATTGAACGGGAACTTGTACCTACTCAAGATTCCAGTTAAACAGCAGTTTTATTACATTTCACTCATCTGATTCATTCTTTCTCTCTTTCTTTTTTTCTTCTTGTTCTGCCATGGCACTTAACTGTCTCAGACGCCGGACGACCCGTTTTCTCTTTCGGGCGTACCATGACACTGATGTGTCCACTGTATGCAGTACAGGGCTGTCACTTATATCGCTCAATTCTCTTGATGATGTTGACAATGTTTCAGAGCCTACAGTCCTTTCCTCTTCATCACTTTCTGAGCCCAAAGTTGAAGATTCTTCACGCAGTGGAGTCTCTTTCTCCATGCCTGATAACATCCTGCTAGCGATATGTACTTTATATATGCCACTTTCTCTGCCTATTTCCCCTTAAACACGATTCCATGACGTACCAAGTACAAATTAAGTTCGTGAACTTTCAACGACGATATTTAGTCAGAATTATACAATTGCTCTCATTAAATGTCGTTGTAATCTTGTTCCAGCCGCTGCGTTTGCTGCCTTTCACTTTCAGTTCTTTGCTTTTCCTTACGCATTTCAATTTGAGCAAGGTGAACAACAAAGTCCTTCTTCACAAACTTCTGCGGGACAATACAGTTCCGAGAAAATTCAGCTATTGTCTCGTCATCTCCTGGATTTAATTTGTTTTGGTGGAACATTCTTTTCATATGAGCTCGAGACTGAAAATCATTAGGTTCACGACCATCGATAGATGTTGCTGATAGTGGTAGAAATGGGGATCAGGAAGCTTGTCATAGTCAGGGAAGGGTCGTAGAGTTGCCTCTACGACCCAGACCTCCCCCCAATAAAAAACCTACCTTCCCTTATATAAGGTAATTTAAAACCAAATTTTTGTTAACCTGAGCTTAATGGCTTAAAGGCAGCTACGCCCCTGTTCTTAGGTTTTTCCGTTCACTTGTTGACTAATTTGTTTTAACAATATTGACAAAAAACTCTACAACCATCATCCTTCAGTTACTGGTCATGATGCCGGATACTGAACATCACTTCCTATTAAAGGTTCTGTTTTACTAAGTGCTAGTTCTAAGCCATTTAATGACTGCAATTAAAATATATGACTTAAGCTATTGCTCACGATACTGGATGTAAGCTCTTGGGTTTTTCTTTTCCCTTGCTAAACTACAGTCATAAAATACCGACAAAAAACTCTACAATTATCAACCTTAGCAATACAGGTCAAGATGATACACTTGAAGTGCTAATTCGATGTAAGCCGTTTAATGACACCAATAAATACATAGAACTCTTTAAATATAGAACATACTAAAAGTACGTTCTTAGGTTTTCCTTTTCACTCGCTAAACTAAGTCATTTACTTTGATACCGACGAAAAGTTCTACAACTATCATCTTTCAGCTCACGGTCAATAATGACGCCTGATACTGAACATCACTTCTTAAGGCTCTGTTTTACCTAAGTGCTAGTTCTAAGCCATTTAGAGACCAATAAAAAAAACGTTTCAAATGTAAAACTTAAGCTATTGCTCATGACACTACAAGTAAGTTCTAAGGTGTTTCTATTCACTGACTAAATTAAGTCATATGATACCGACAAAAACACTGCAATTACCAACCTAAAGCGACTGGTCATATTAATGCACTTGGAGTGCTTATTCTAAGCCATTTAATGACACCAATAAAAGTAATGAACCCTTCAAATATAAAACTTAAGCTACTGCAAACGATACAGAATGTAAGTTCTTAGATTTTCCTTTTCATTTGCTAAACTAATCATTACCGACTAAAAAAAATCTGCAATTATCAACCTTAAGTTACAGGTCATGATGATACAAAGTAAGAGTGCTAATTTGATCTAAGCCATTTAATGACACCAATAAGAACAAAGAACTCTTCAAATATAAAACTTTAGCTATTGCTTATGATGCTAAAAATAAGTTCTTGGGTGTTTATTTTAACTCGCTAAACTAAGTCATTTAATATAATGACGACAAAAAACTCTAGTTTTCAGTTATCAACCTTAAGCTACAGGTCATGATGATAACGAAGATCATTCCTTTGGGTTTCTTGTTTGACTTGCTAATTGTAGAAGCTATTTCATATAAAAAAACTTAAGTAGGGCGTCAACAACCCTCGGATCGGACCGCCGGAATTGAATAAACCGCAGTAACTCACTAAATAACAAAAGGTTAGGGATAGAGTGACAAAGGTTGACCCTGAGTCCGGTCCAATCCAGCTATTCATTTGCCAATAAAACTGAACACTAGTTCTGTTGTTCCTCTGTATTCTATGCCTATACTAAGCCTTCTAACGATGCTGAATCAGTTCTTACGATTTTTGTACTAAATCTAAACTCTTCAAATACAAAACTAAAGCTATTGCTTATAACTCAATAAAAGACATACATGTACGGTTAGAAATAGGGTTACAGGGGTTTAACCCATCCGGTCCGATCCAGGTTTAGTCAACGGTCCTTTAAATATAAAACTAAAGCTATTGCTTATGAAACTGAACATTAGTTCTCTTTTTCTGGCCTACTTACTAATACTAAGCCTTGAACTAACACGCAGGAAAATCTTCAAATACAAACTGTAAGCTATCAATAATGATACTAAATCAGCTCTTACGATTTTTGCGCTAAATCAAATACAAAACTGATTATGTACTGAAAATATGTTATATTGCTGTTCTGTCTTACTTGAGTTGCTAATACTAAGCCCTAGAAACCTAACTCTTCGAAAATTTATATACCTTGAACTATTGCTTTCGAAATTGAACATTGAGTTCAGGTTCTAAATAAATTCAATCTAAAAAGAAAATTCTTCATGTAAAAACGAAAAGCTGTTATTTAAGTCAAAATGATGGTAGTAAAAACCTCTTTGATCATAAACTTTAAAATAAACTGATCACAAACTTACAAAATGAACCTAAATAGTTCATTTACACTACATTACGAGTACAAGGGTTTCTGTTTTAATTGCTAACACAAAGTCATTTAATGACACCAAAAGGAAATTCTCAAAAAAATATTCCTTAATCTGTTATGATTATGATACTGTACATGTTTTCTGTTGGTTTACTTTACTAATTCTAATTCACCCAATGTTAATAGAACCTCTTCAAATGTAAGCCTTGTGCTACTGCTTACGATACAGTAATCCGCATCAATTCAAGAGGTTTTCTGGTTTACTTGCTAATAACTACTGTAAATCCTTAAACGATGCTAAAAGATGAACATTTAATTAAAAGGTTTAAACGTACTGTTGATGGCATACTTTTCGAAGCTTTTCTATTTTTTACGGGCTTTTTTCACAGCGTGTTGCTCAATCCACCTCCTGTCAATGTGTCAATAAGAGACTGGCTGCTCACGTAGCATTTCTGGATACTACATGTACATCCATCGTCAATGTTGATGCTCCAAACTGCAAGATTAATAAGTAAAGACTAAACATCAACAACCATTTCGCAGTAAAGTATCAGGGAAAACATGTACTACCACAACCATCAATAAAAACTAAGTAGAAAAAACTGAATGAGTTATACTGAGTAGACACAAGTACTGGCAGATCCACCGCTAAATAAATATAAAAAAATAGAACGGTGTTGAACAGAATAGACAGACGTGATGGTATATAAAAATTCGTAGTTAAAAGATATATTCTAAAAGCACATAAGAATATCAAGAACATCTACACTAATTGTGAGAGATTGTTAGCAGTAACAGTTCCGTTCAGTTCAGTTTAACTGAGTCAGCTGCCACTAGAGTCTTTCCGATATAAAATATGTTTTGATGTACCACGGGTAAATTTAGTATACAGCAAATGGAATGTGCTTTATGCCCTATTCACTCCAACAAAACATGTTAAGATTATACCAGGTTTAACAATACGGAATATTTTAAAGCAAGTTCATATCTCAATAGGGTTTAAGAAAGCTTAAACTTGTGCGTTAAATTCTGCAAACGTAAGGCGACAAACACCAATACACAGCCTTTTAGTGGAAAAAATATGACAAGGCGATGAACTAATCTTAAACGTGTTTAATAGTGGTACGAAAGAAGCGTAAGGGTTTCGGATGTTATTATTAGATCCCAAAATCGTGTAGTCAAAAGCAGATTTCGGTTTCTCAGCCGTGTTTCTTTTCGAGCCTAGTGTGAACTTTAAGTAACGTAAAAATCCCGTACACGTGCGTCATCGTGGCGGCCAGCCCGAACTGGGGGAGCTCACTACAAATTCTAATATTCCTGTTTATAACAGCAGTTTTAATTCGTGAAAGGATAGGTGACGACTTTCCAGAGTCCTACCAGGCCACAAGCGTCTCAAAGATGCTTGTAGCACCGGAATTCGTCTCAAATTCGACAAACCATGGAAGATTCAAATCTCGTGCCGAACGATTTACTTCACGGAGGGTTCTATACACGGCCAAAGGAACAAGTAGCTTCAATCTGGAAAGGGACTTGCTTTCGTGCGGGGATGTGGCCACAAATCCTGGCCCGAAAGGGAAGAAGTCGATGTCAAAATACCCATGCAGTGAATGTCACAAGGCCGTTAGAAATAACCAAGACGCCATCTTGTGTGCTACATGTGGAAACTGGTCACACGCTAAATGCCTCAATATGTCTCGGCACATTTTCCAGCACTATTTAGACCAGCCTGATATTGATTGGACTTGTCCTGCCTGCGCTCTTCCGCCACTGACGGACTCCTTCTTCGAAGAAGTTTATGAAGGTAATACACAAATCATTGCCGAGGATTATCAAGGGGGAACAACTCAATTTACGGCCGAATGTTCAACAGAAGGTGGATTGGAAGAGCATAACTCCGACAACGTCCATCTAGAATCTCTACGGAACCATCTCAAGAACGATGTTTTGGTCTGTCATATCAACATAAACAGTATTCAAAATAAACTCGAGGAACAGGAAAACATTATCAAAAAGATCAATGCACACATAACATTTGTTAGCGAAACCAAAATCGACAAGAGTTATCCAGATCGTCAATTTTCTATTCCTGGCTTTCGGATGTATAGGAATGATAGGAAAAAGGGCGGTGGAGGAGTAATGGTGTACATATCTTCCAAATTGACTTGCAAGAGACTCGCGTTAGAAAAGAGTTATAAAACAATAGAGCCTATTGCCATCGACATCAGGATTGACAACAGGAATATGGTAATTCTTGGAATCTACAGACCACCGACAGTTCTTTCAGGAGACTATCAAACACAGCTGGAAAACGAGCTTAGTGACATTTGTAACTGGGCTAATCTCAAAAGTAATTTTGTGACACTTTTGGGTGACTTAAACCTGGATAGACTGAAACCTAACACAAGCGAAGGTAAATTATTATTAAATCTTGAAGTGGAACAAGGATTTGAATGTCTTATTACGCAACCTACACGTATCGCTACCAGTGGGAATAAGACGACCAGTACTCTAATTGATGTATTGTTGAGCAATAGACCCGATCTATTCAAGCATAGCGGAATTTATCACCCGTCGTTAAGTGATCATTGCCTAATTTATGGAATCTTGAAAGACAAAGTGTTATCTCATCGGCCGAAAGTCATAACATTCCGAAGCTATAAGAACTTTGATGAATGTTTTTTTAAGAAAGCTTATCAATGGCTCCTTGGCACGTAGGTGAAATCTTCGACGAAATTGATGATCAAGCTTATTATTGGAGTACTTTGTTGCGAAATGTGGTTGATGATCAGCTTCCCTTGAAAAAGATGAGAGTCCGCGACAAAGACGTACCGTATATGACCACAGGTTGGAAGCAAGCAATACGTGCCAAGAGAAGAGCTACCGTGAAATATAAAAACCATCCTACCCAAGAAAACTGGGGAAACAAAAAGAAATGCAGAAATGAGGCCACTAGGCAAAGACGTTTGGCGATAAAAGAACATTGGAGAAAGAAAGCGGATGATCTAAAGGTAAACCCAAGGGACTTTTTAAAAACATTTAGGCCATTCTTATCAACAAAGGGTAACAAGGGTGATATCGAGATTCATCTCAGAACTGACGGCGATGTCGTAGAAAAAGATCAAAG
>CALNXI010000027.1:226356-243856 GCA_942486025.1 Porites evermanni | reverse complement strand
AAGATCTATGTAATCTACCAAATCTGCAAAAATATTTGAAACCAGAGAAGAAAGCTACTGATAAAGTTAATAGGATTCAAGTTTTCTGTAGCTGAGATATCTCGCTCAATGAAGGAGGAACAGTTGAGAGAGTTTGTTTAAAGATCAAAGCATTTTCTCTTAGGTTATCATTTCATCAATTCTCATAACGTTTTCTCATGATATGTATTAATATTGTCAGGGTAAAATTGAGGTTTAAATTTCCTTAAAGAATTAGTTGAGAGAATTTGGTTAAAGATCAAAGCATTTTTCTCTTAGGTGATCATTTCATCACTTCTCATGACGTTTTCTTATGATGATGTATTGATATTGTTAGGGGAAAATTGAGGTTGGTCACCCTTGGGACTTGAAGTGTTAAGCGGCCAGCGGCCAGCCTCGGGGAAGGGACAAGTGGCCGCCTAATAAATAATAAAGGTACTTTTTACAGTGATTTACTGACAGCTTTGTCCGAAGGGAATTTAGTAACAGGCCGCTAAATAGACTGGCTGCTTAATAGAGGTTCAACCCACTAATATCCGCAAACTGCACTATCCTTCACACAAGCTCCTTTTTTGGGAACTAATATTGCCAATTTAATGTAGGTCTGTGTGATCTGTCGACGCTACGTAAACTTAGCAATTCTTCGACTAACGATAAGAAAAAAACGCATTGCTCACCTTTTGCTTCCCGGTTTACTTTGTCTCGCAGCTGTTTTACTTCGATAACTATGCACATACATTCGGAGTACTCAAGGCCAATAGCAATCAAACCCTTTTGTGGACAGGAAGCCAGACACCGGGACGGTACAAAATCTATATCAAGTACAGTTAGGAGATCCCCAGTGCTAACATTGAACAACTGAAGACAATAACTCCCTGAAGTATTCTTGCAGACGATAACACATTCCGTCTTACTTACAAAGACACAGCCTAGAATACTGTCAACGGTGCAGAGCGTCCGGAGATACTTTCCTGAACATGCTTCAAGCACAAGTACTTCTTCCTTGAACTGGGGTTTTAAAGACGAGATAAGGACAAACTCCTCTGTTGGAGAAAACATCCCAGGTAGGCCCCCTTCAGGACATAAAAGATTTCGAAATTTCAGAGTTCTCTTCCATAGTTCTTTTTTGCCATCTGACAGCTGAACTGAGCTAGGAGTGGTGCATAGCAGCTGATATTTACTGTTACATAGTATGGCTTCTTTACGCAACGAACGATTTACTGACTGGAAACCCTTGCCACAAAGTGGGATGGTCGTCACTATGTTTCCATTTGATGTGTCCAGGATGCTTACCTCAAAATCTCTCCCCACACACGCTACACATTGGTCTGAAAATGGCATTATATCCCTAACCTTGCTTAAATCAGGCCAACTTGGGACTTCTTGTGAGTCTTGTGAGAAATTCAAATTCCATAGCTGAACATTCGCCCCAAAATACCCTTTCAAAATGGCACCGTCTAACACAGGTACAAGGAAAATATTTCTTGTATGTAACATTCTCCGTACTTTTTGATTTCTACTCGACACATCCAAAGATGCCACTATTTGGCCTTCATCTTCACCGGTACCATAAATGGTCATCCCATCTGGAGCGAAGGCAATCTGATGGATACTAGAATTGAAGGGACGATACCAGGTGGCTCTCAAATGATCCTTATGTTGAAGCATTGTAATTTTCTTGTTGTCAGGAAGCACCATTAATACCCTTTGGTTATTTAATACAAATGCAAACCCCTCAGAAAAAACTTTCGAGGTACTGGAAATCCTGTAAAATATAGGATCTCCCATGAAGAATCCACCTTTGCTAGATGATTCGTAATTCCATAGATCCTGGCCAAAATCTTCGTCTAAAACGTTCAAGGAAAAGGCACCACACGGCAACTTAATGACGTTCAAGCGAAAATGTGAGGGTCGCTGCGGTTCTATTATCGCCCTATCGTTACGTTCGTTTTCACTTGGACGAAATGACCAAGACAAACAAAAAAGAAATTGAGTGTCAGGGGCAAACTTTATCATTCCATAAGGTTTATCGGTGGCGACTTCTGCGAGAGTGGTGTCTAAGCAGTTCAATGCGTCAACCAAACGTATTAGTCCTGAACAATGGGAAATTACCAGAAGCGTTCCATCTGGAGACCAAGCAAAAGACAAAACATCTTCATTTCTGATGGTTCGAGTGATCTCTTCACCATTTTTTAGATTCCACATGACAAGGCATTTAGCATAACCAGGGCAATCGGTGATAATTTTGCTCTCGTCCCCATGAACAGAACAAACAGAAAATCTGCAGTTGCTGTTTGGAAACAAAGGTTGGAGGTTCCCTTCAAACGAGTAAGCATGGCTAAGGATTCCAGGAAGAACAATGGGCTCAGTAGGGTGAAAAACAACAGAGCGATAACATGAGAACACATTTGAGTTTGGTACCAATCTAAAATGGCGGAAAGGTCCAGAGTAGTCTTTCGTGACCTTAACCGGACGTACCCACCTTTGCTCACCCGTTTTGAGTGACCAAAGGTAAATCATTCCATCAGTACATTCGCAAACCATGAACTCCTGCGTAGGGGAAATATCAAAACAAGCAAGCTTGGAGTTAAAGGGAAACTCAGCCTGGGTCTTTTTCGACTCCTTCTTCACAGCTTCCTTATGACGGTACTCCATGTATGGTAATTTACGACTCTGTAAAACTTTCGTCGCTTCACCAGCAAAAACGTCCCCTCCCTCGTTCACCATCACTTGAAATATTGTACAAGGATGCGTCGAAAGTCTCCCATGGTACTTTCGTAAGAGAGACAACAACGTGCCAAGGGCTTTTTGCCTCTCACTACTCAATGCCTCAAAAGCTTCTTGTTTCTGAGTCAGGATAATGTCCTCAGAACTAGCCGTGTTGTTTACACAAAGCTTTGCATACACAATGTTTAAGTCTGTAACATAGTTGTTAACGATTTCATGAAAGTTTCTTGTACTCTGTTCCAGGTCTCCAGACTCGAGCATATGATAAACACCATGCTGTAGGGCGTACCTTGCAGTGTCACTGAATTCTGTGCCGTGAACGCCTCTTCTTTTCACATTATTCAGTTCATTAGTACAGAGCTCAGAAAGCATGACATGACCTTGCTTTTCATCCACAGAGAAGTTGTGTCGCCCGTAGGCAGTTCTGTCTGTCAACCAGTCCTTAACTGATTTGTGGAAGAACACAATGCAGTCATCATGAACAGGTAGAAGGGTTGAGATAGAGTTGATAGCTTTTGTTACATTCCGAGGACCAGATGGGGACTTCGAGTCCGAAAGCATCATCTTAGAAACAAATTCTAGTGGTAGCGGTTCTCTTGCAGCCGCCAGAGCACTTAGAAAAGTCAAAAACTGGTCCTCACTAATTTTCAATTCTTTCTCTAAACGTTCAAAGTAGGAATGATAAACAGACGATACACCTGAAGGTAAGGTTCTTCCTAACTCCTCAGGGGTGAGAGGTGAAACGTTTTCCTTGATAAAATCGACCATCAAATAAGCATATAAAAAATGCCCTGCAGCCTTTCGGACCAGTGCATCGATAACAACATCTACAGAGCCCGATTGAATAACGCTGCTTAACTGTTTTTCAAGGAAGAGTCTGATGTCTTTCACGTTTTCTTCGTCATCTTGCTCCAGCTGAATAGGATTAAACCTTTTAAGACGATCTGCAATATTTATTTCCGGTCGAGTGGTAACAAGAAACCGGAACCAAACAGGAAGTTTACAAAAATGATTAGCTACGACATCAAGCAGATCATTGCGGCCTTGGTATTCACTTTCATCCAGGCCATCAATAACTAACAGCAAATTTCTCCCAGGGTCTCCTACGCTGCATAAAGGCTCTTCGAAAAGAAATTCGAACAACTCCTGAACTTCTAGGCTGTTCATGTCCACACCCAAGTTTCTAGAAAGTTTCTTCACAAGTTCACTTTTGTATTCTGGTAAAACATCAGACAGCTGACAAGCTAACGACTGCAGCATCAACTTCGGGTTTCTGTAACGTTCCTTGTTGTGCTGACAAAAATGACTTCCTGAGAGCCGACCAGTGTGTTGCATTCTCTAACAAACGACAGCGGCGATCACTGATTTGCCCATTCCTGCATCTCCACTGATTACCATAACACGATTTTCAGAAGTACGGTCGTCTAGCCACAAATTTATCTTCTCAAAGATGCGCAAGCGCGTTCCCTCCTGGTATTTCCCAGAGTGACGCTGGATGTCTCTCTCCGTATTAACTTTTGCCAGTTTTCTCATTGCTTCATCTTCCTTATCTTTATCTCTTCTTTCTTTAGCGTCTGCAGCAACATCCTTGATCTGCTGCTGAGTTTCTTGTTGGGTTCTCAAAACTTGCTCTACAGACCGCTGTAGACCTTCAGCTACCTGGCGTGTATCTGCAAGAGTTTCGTGGTCCACTTGCTGCAGTTTGCTAGCCTTCATTTGGTTCTGTTCTACTAGAAGAACTCTTTGTTTTGTATCTTGAGCTACCTGGTGTGTATCTTCAAGAGTTTTGTGGTCCATTTGCTGCAGTTTGCTAGCCTCCACTTGGTTCTGTTCTACTATACGAACTCTTTGGTTTGTATCTTGAAGAGTCTGCTGTGCTTTGACTAGGTTTTCAGAAATTACTTTTAACCTTCTTTTGGAATCTTCCTCTGAGTCGGCCCATTTCTTTAACAGTTCAAAATAATATTTCTCATCGCAATCCTCCAGTCTCCTGAACTTTTCTATGTCTGATGAAGGCAGAGCAAGAGAACAAAGAATACCCCGAAGGCTTTCCCAGAGATTCAGAAATTCCTTGTCTTCAAAACGTGTGTTAAGTCGATGAACCAGATTATTACGAAAAAGCCTTAAACGAACAAGTTTCGCTGAAAGGGATGTTTCTTTTTTATGAGGCATTTTGTCCCAGCCTAAGCGAGGGGGGCGTAACCCACAAAAATTTGTGAGAATAAGAATAGTTAGACTGATGTCAAATTTTTCAGGGTCTGGGTCACTTCCGTCGTCTGGGCGAAGTTGGTTCAATTGATCACTGTTTATAACCTTTCTTTCTACCAGTTCTTGGATTTTACCCCGATTCGTTTCAAGGAAGTTGACCAGCTTGGAAGGGAAAGGTGTAAAATACTTTTCCAGTTGAATTTTAACAGCTTTTGTTCCACCATCAAAAAGAAGTCTATATAATTTGCCTACATTTGCTGTCGTAGTAGAAGTAGAGATGGCTGAACGTGATGATTTTTCTGCCATGTTGGAAGAGAAGATAAGCTTATTCAGGATTTAATCCATCAACAGCACCTGGAGTACGAAAAAGAAAGACAGTAATAAACATATATCTTTTCCTTACCTCATAGAATAAAGTACTCATTTGGTTTGAGTCAGTAATCCAAAGCCGCAAAAGAAATGACATACGTACCCGCTATGACTAAAAGATTTAGCCCCTGACTTTTGTACACCATGTGGATGAATGTGTTAAATGTAAATCCACAATAAAAAGACCACAACAACAAAAAAAGAAAAAGAAAACACCATAGAACAAAAAAATGGACCAAACATCTTCAAGATTTTCAAAGATAATGATGACGATGTGTGTAATAAGGATTGTAAATTTGTAATATGCCATCGTGAAAAAAAAAAAAAAACAGCATCCCAGCTGAACTGACCAAAATTCAAGGCATGAGCACAGAGTCTTTTTGTCTCACAAAGTTAGTCCAGAGGAGTACATTGTTTGCCTGCCTAATTAACACTGCACACTGTTAGCCTAACACTTTAGCTTAAGAGGTACATGTAACACCCACACTACCAACTTGCCCACCGCATACCTAAGTGGCTAACCATGCACTTGCAAAACTTGAAATTTAGTGCAATTTTTTCATTTCCCTAAACATCTGAAATTCTTCCACCAAGTTCTCATTAATAGCAAGTGTTCCCTTCAAAGTTACAACTCTACAAAAAAACTCTCAAGACATTTCTAGGTATTTTCTAATAACTCGCCACACTACCATCACTCTAAACAAACAAAGTTGCGCCCTCTCCACCACTGTTCAACAGAGTTTTAGGTCTAACAGCTATAAATTAAAACATGTATTCAGTTTTTCTGGTGTTACCACACACAACATTAATATGGGAAGAGAGGAGTTGGAAACGGTCATTCAATTGGCAAATGGTAAGCATTTTTGTCAGGTTAGGTGCAAAAAATACACATTTTTGTGACGTCTCGACAGACTTTGTCCAAGCTTGTGGCTCTTTTTACCTTGGTCTGGGTTAGGCAGTATTGGTGACTTCTCAACCAAGCAGCTGCTACTGTACATGACCCCCTCCATTAATTTTAATGTACACCACCACCTTTTCACCCTTTGTGGGCCAACAAAGAATGTTAAATTTCACCTCATCCACTTTGGTAGATAAAAAGGGGAGGGATCAGTGGGATAGCACAGATGCAACATTTAACATTCTACAAATGGTAAGAATCTAATCCCATATTTTTTTCCTTAAGCGTGCACGCAACCATGTTTTACACAAGCAACATTCTATCCACTTTTGTACAACAGCTATTAAAATTAACTAACCAGGCAAGTTATTGGTCACTTATCCTCCACCCAAGGTAAGATTCATAAAATAATATCCCTCTTTGTAGTCTCTAAAAAAATATTACAGTATGGTGTAAACAGTATTGCAGCTTACAAGAAGAATAATATTTCAAGTCTGACCAAGAGAAAATAATGTGACAGATCGGCTGGGTTAATTGTAGGAATTTCACAAAGTTATTTTTAGAAGTTGTAATTAAACAGGAGTCTAATTCCTAATATGTCCATACATTTTAATCGATTGTTTGAAATGTCATAAAGTCCATGCGCAACTGCCTCAAAGCAAACAAAAAGCAATGGAGAATATTGTATTGGTGACTGTTACATGTAAATTCTCTCTTGCGAACGCTGAATAAAAGTTTGTGGACCTCTCGAGAAAATAACTTTTATCTCAATTATTTCAAGTGTTTAATTGGCCTAAAAATAATAATTTTGGTGAAAATTCACATTTCCCTGCAAGGGCTAGACTGGGCGTTTGTTCCCTCTCAGTCCCATAATGTTTAATATCTCTTCATCTAACTATTTTACATTTTTGCATCTATTAAAGAAAGGCAGGAAACATTATTATTAGACATTTCCAACGGGCATATTTCAAGCAGATAGTGACATTACATGCACATGCACCTTCAAATATTATTTTATAAGCACTACTGTGTCAATCATACAGTGGTAATTCTCAGTAGGCAAAGGAAACAGTCAGAGACTTGCATCAACTCACATAACCTCTGGTACCCTTTTTTCCCTTTGTCTTTATTTACAAGTATTAATTTTATATTTGAACTAATGGCACTATATGCTAAATGGGAATAAAATTAACTTCAGCTTATTTTAACCGAATAATTTTTGCCAAATTTAACTTACTAAATTAAAATGTGATTTAGAGACAAATCTCTTCACCAACCATGCGCGAGGTTTGAGATACACCAATCACTAACAATCGTGCACGGTGGTACAAATAGTTCGACTCAGTATAAATTGACACTATTGCCTGATGAAGACCTGCCAAGTGCGGTCGAAACGTTGCGATCAATATTGGATAAAAACATGTGAAAATGCTGTGAAAAACCTGTGAAATACCCTGTGAAAAAACATGTGAACTGTTCAATTTCACATGTTTTCTCACATGTTTTTCACACCTTTTTCACAGGGTGTGAAACTGTTGAGACCCTGTGAAAAGGGCAGTTTTCACAGGGTCAGAACCCATGCAAAACCCTGTGAAAAACCCTGTGAATTTTTACCCTGTGAAAAAACCTGTGAAAGACCCTGTGAAAAACCTGTTAAAAACGTGTGAACTTTCACATTGTTTTTCACATGGTAGAAAATGTCAAAACCTGTGAAAAGGGCATTTTTCACAGGGTCAGAACCCATGCAAAACCCTGTGAAAAACCCTGTGAATTTTTACCCTGTTAAAAACCTGTGAAAGACCCTGTGAAAAACCTCTGAACTTTTACAGTGTTTTTCACCGGGTATAAAATGTCAAAACCTGTGAACAGGGCATTTTTCACAGGGTCAGAACCTGTGAAAAACCCTCTGAAATGGGAGGAGTTTACCTGGCAGCTGCATGTTGCCAGAGATCTCCCCTCCACTCCCCAAACAAAAAATTAATGTTGAAGTCTGATTTCTGTCCCCAAGTCACAAGGAACCTGAACGCATGCATTTAAGCTGTATTAGCTAATAAAATAAGATTTATTTACCTGTGTTCCTGTGTCTTTATATTATATAAGTCATTTTAAATTAGAAGGGATTTGAATCCGATCAGGAGATGGTTAACATTGCCGGTATCAAATGTTTGCTTGTCTGGGATTTCAATTTAACGGCCACAAGAAGAGAAAAGAGACAAAGGATGAAACTCAACTGAAGCCGGGTATTTGTACAATATATATATGACTCCAGTTGACTTGACTAGTCTCACCCATGGAAATGCGCATGGAAACTTGATCTGGCAACCAGCAGCCTTTGACTGTAATCTCAGGGACACTTGACATTATAATAATGAATCAATCTCCTGTTCGAGGTAATATTGAAATGTTGTTTTAAAATTTTATTACTTGTGAGTCCAATTATATTTTTCAGGTATTTTCCTCAAATGCTGTCCAGATATAAGAGAACAGAAATTATTATTACGATCATAGCATATTTTTACCAAGAGATTGCTATCAAGTGATCCTTGCCACAGTATTATTGGACATTTTTTCTTTTCATCAGTGACAAATTGGTTTAAAACATTAGAATTTACTACATGAGTGTTAAAACGTATCTTGCGCATTCCGTGTGGTATGGTCTGTTTTTCTACTTCTGACACACATCAAGTTGTCAAATCAAAACAAAAGTGACTGTGACCAGAACAATAGAATCATCCTGACAAAGCACATGTTTATGACAAATTTGCTTCTGGTCAAGTCAAGTGTAGTCACAGCACGGACGAAAAGTAGCCTCTAAGAACAAAACAATTCTAAGCAGAAAAATGGGCGTCAAAACAAACAATACAATCAACAGCGGATAATTTAACTTTTAATCAATGGAGGTGTGGGATACTAGCCGATTTTGAGTAACAAGGGAATTATGTCTCAAAATAATATTACCCTTATTTAGGTTTCATCCCTTAATAATTTATTGTCTCTTTTCTCTCTTCTTCTCTTTACCATGGAGAGTTAATAGTTAACAATATTGGAAACTTGATACATAACTGTTGCATCCTATTTATGAAGCACCAGACAAACAACCATTTGATACCAGCAACAGCTAGCAATGTTTGCTGTCTCTGATCGAATTCAAATCCCTTCCACAACAACTCATAAAGAAACAAGAACACAGGTAAATACATCTTATTATTTTCCTAGCTAATACAGCGTAAATACGTCTAATTATTTTATTACCTAATATGTCATATAAAACTACACAAAATAAATTGGATCCTGATTGATGATATATAGTCTTCTTAACTTAAAAAAATGTAGAGATACTCACATTGGTAGTCTTCAAAAAACCACAATTTTTTTGTCAGATGAACTGGCATGATATGCATGAATATATACTGAGTGCTTGATTCAGCTTGGCCATCAAGACACAGGCATTTTTACAGAAGTCTTTGTTACTGTTTATAAAAAAGTATTTAACTTCATTAGTTAAGTAGTTTTCATAGTCAGGTAGGTGATAAAAAGAAGTAGCTATTTAGTTTCACAACAATTTGAAATAAAAATCTGAAATAAAGAACAGATGAGAGGTGTGCTTGTTACAAGCTAAAACAGAAAAGAAAAGTCCTAAACTGTAAGAAATACTGTACTGTTACTGTTAGATAAAAAGGTGTTTAAGGATTAAGTTTTAATACCATGAGGGCGTGCGTCCAAAACAATGAATTATTTTAATAGTAAATCACTGAGTTATTAAAAACTCGCCCCTTCTAAGGGAATCTGGAATCCTTGGCCTTACAATCCCGAAAATACAGCACAAGGACTGAAATCCAGTACCTGGAATCCAGAATCCAGATCAGATACTCCAAACAACATGTACTACAGTTAAATACATAAAAAGGCTTGTTTTATCAATCCTGTATTATGGACCATATATAAACTGAAAGTGTTCCTTACAAGAACTTTGCTACACAGTTGTTGTTGTTTAATATAATTCACTAGCTTAATAGCTCAACTTCAAATGAACGTAGGACCTGTTTATAGTAAAAAAAAATAAGAAGAAGCAGAGAATCGAAGAAGCTATACAGCTATGTATATATGTAGTTCCTTTCTAAAACTCGCCAGTATCAGCATGTTTCTACAAAAGGCCCATTTATCAAAATTAAAGGAAGGATAGCACTTACCTTTTCAGCCAGTCTTTGATTATTTTAAAAAAAGGAAAACTTCATCGTAGAAAAGGCTATGATTGCAAATCGATGTAGGGAAAAATAAAGTCTTGTTTTTGTCTTTTCAGCTTTTACACGTCATCTCTATCTTTGTTGTGATTGAACGAATGAAGCGAGTTTGGAAGCCGCGTTCAGAAATTCGCGCCAAAACCGCCAAAAACACCGGTGCTGGGATCCAGTCTTTCTCGTCCGAGTGCGGCCATCTTGGTTTCTGAACGTTCGGATCGATCTAGATCGTCTTTGTGCATATTCTTTTTATTTGACCGGTTAAATTAAAGAAAAATATGTGAGGGACAAGCATAAGATCCAAACTGAGGTCGGAGCAAAAGAGTTGAGTTCACAAGTGAGGTCAGTCTCCGTTTATGATATTTTTACCTGTTGTTATACAGAAGCAGAAGCTCAATGATAAGCCGAATGGAAGAAAAAAAGTTCTTTAAGGTGAGTACTTACGGCTGTATTTTTGGTCATTTTAATTACACAACACAATTTTTCTTGCTTTCTTTGATTTAAGTTTTAATGCATGAACGAATCTTGAGCGGATGCCGCTTTATTAATTCCATATCTGAAAGCTTTTCCCTTTTCCTGTACAAATTTAACACACATTTAAATCTAATAAATTCTCGTCATTCTTTACCAGTTCTTCAATTAGGGTGGACAGACTCGCTTGAAGATGCTGCTTATGATAGGGTCATCCAGTGAATGAACTTACTCTTACAGCGGGCTTGAGATTTAGCCACTTGAATTAGGGAAAACAGATAAGCATATAATTAAATTTGAACTTTTACAGTAAGCTTAAGTTTTGTTTTTCTCTGACTAAGATGCTTCCTTCTTTTAAGTTATTTGATTCTTCAAGTTGTTATTCTTGTGATCAAAAACTCTCCTTTCTTTTTTGACATGAATTTCATTTAGAAATGCACAACCTCACTTTGATAAATTGAATATGATGAAAAAAAAGTCCTTTCCTGTCTCATTTTTTCTTAGCACCTTTAATTTGGTTCTCGAAGCTAAGAGTGAAAGTTATATTGAGTTTCACATATTCTATTTGCATTCAGTTTGGAGTCACTATTTTGTGAAAAATTATGTGGATCGAGCCCCCTTGATAGCTGCATAATGATTGTTTTTAAAACAATTATTATTCATTCAAAATTATTTCCAAGTTAAAAACTTATGTAAGTTGCTGCCTCAATGTTCATAATACATGTATTTGCATGTTCTTTGGCAGTGGATGTTTAGTTTTGATAGTAGATATTCTTCAAATAGCAGTTGTCATCCTTGATTCCTACTTGCTTTAGGCAGTAGTTTACAGTAAAAGCTCAGATAACTCAAATTCCCCAGTAACTGAAACTAAATTTCCCTTCCCTTAGCTTTCTAAATTTCAATGAAATTTACCCTGATAACTCAAATTCCTTACTAACTCAAACAGTTTTTCGTTTCCCTTCAGAGTTTGAGTTACTGGGGCTGTACAACTGAAGTTATTTTTTCTTCATAACACTTAAGACTGAATCTCCACCAAAGCAGTTGAACTACTGTGCTCCTGCTGTCCCTTTTCCTTGATTATCAGTGCAATGTGGGAAACTGTACTGATATTAGCATTATGTCTTCCTAAACTGGTCAATGGTAGCTGCAGGTCATGAAGAATTAGTATTAATAGTCTAGTTTGTTGTAAATTATGTAGCCTGGCCTGCCTCGAATAGCCTCGCTAACTGCAGGCCAGTTCCAATGTATCTTTTGCTATATTTTCAATTTTAAATAAAGTTAAAGTTAAGTTAAGTTAAAAGAATTATCTGGGAGATTTTAGCCAATCAGAAATAGACAAATACTTTGAATGAACAATAAACAGATATATAATTAACAACATTTCATGGCTCCATTATTTTAACTAGCTCTTGGTTTGACCTTTTTTTTTGACAGCTTGACCAAAACTATCCTTTCAATGACTAAAAATACGAACTAGTACATCATTTATCACCGAATATGATTGACCTCCCTTGCAAAAAGTATACTACTACTTGAAGCCAAATTTTTCCCTTGATCATTTGCTTTATTCAGTTTTGTTCTGGGCAAGAATCTGTCTGAAATCCATTTCCCCTTTCAGACTGACATGGTCATGGTGTCGCTTGTTACGATGGTAGAACAAGTATTAGCTAAACATGTCCTATTTCCAAAAAAAATGGTCACACAAGTCAGTCCATCTCCCCTTACTGGCCATTTAGTAAAAGGTTATTGAAGTTATGTTCACAACTTCAAAGCAGGTTTCCTTTACAACAAATGCTTATTTAGTTAAAATATATGATTTTCAAATTATCACTGTCATTTATTCATCACTGACAAGTTTATTTATTTTATGAACTAACAAAAACACATCGCCGAGGGTCATGGGCTCACATCCAATGCAATTGCAAGGCTGATTTTGATGAGACAGCCTACTACATAATTATTTGAATGCACATGGCTGCTGATGTGATATATGATGTTGCATATTGTGCGAACAACCAAGAAAATTTTACAATATACCTTGTCAGTGACTCAGTTTTAGACCTGAATTGCTCTTAGCTATCACATCAAGCAACTCTGATCATATGCTTCATTCATGCTTAGCAACCAACCACAAGCATCCATAACTTGATGCTTGCAAGATAAGCATTTACCATTTTTGTTAAATTCAGTGCTGGGTTCAACATGCGGTCACCTTTGCAATGTCATGGTGTTCATTTAATTATCCTGGTAAATAATAAATGAGAAATATTTAATGTGCCTTTCTCATTTAGAACAATAATTATACTTGTTTAACATGATCCAGCATTAAACCAAATGGTGAGAACAGAGATAACTCGTCATGCTTTAACACAAACATCCTTGAGAACGATGTTGACACAATGTCGAATGAAATTTAACAACATTTAGATTTCTTTCAACACTTTCTCAACTAGGTTTCAACATTTAGGTCCAAAAATGCTCAAACTTAAACATCATTTTTGTGGAAGTGGAAGATATCACATATGTCATTAAGTTGCACTATTAGCATGCTGCAGATATATGGCCAGCATTGGTTTTCTGTAAAGTCCTTCTTAGCTGAGAAAAAGTCTTTTTAAGTGACGAGTGAAAGGGTTCTTATCTGAATACAATTTTTGCCTGGAAGTTATATTGATTGTTGTACTTGCCGCTTTCCCAAGAAACCAAAAGTATAATTATTCTTGTTACACATGACTGTGTCATAGGGACTTGATAATCACATGGGAATGTAAGGGGGTAGGAACACTGTACAGAAATTTGTGTAAACACCGAACAGAAAAACATAAGAAAAATGCAAATTGCATTGAAATTACCTGAATATTCCTAAATACCACAAACTGCTTGGTTTTGTAAAACTCATAGTGTAATATAACAATGTAAATTAAAAATTTTTGCAAAACCACATTCAATGTAAACCCTAATGCCATTATTCTTTATTTTCTATATCAATCTTTGGTTGTAACCGTTACTTTTGGCAGCATGAAACTCTGAGTAGCAAAACAAATGTCTTGCATCAAATCATCCAGCTTTTTATTTTACTTAATTATGAATGTGTTTTATTTATAGACATATATATGTGTAAAATAATTTATAAAAGCACACATATGGTTCATTCCTTTATTATTCACAGGTTTTTTCAGTGCATCTTTGCAAATTTCTGTTATCGATTTCAACCATTTTTTGCTCACAGGTATTTTCACAGGGTTTTTCAGAGGTGTTTGTTGAGCAATTTTCTCAAACTTTGTTCATAGGTTTTTTCACAGGGTTTTTCAGAGGTGTATGTTGAGCAATTTTCTCAAAATTTATTCACAGGTTTTTTCACAGGGTTTTTCACAGGCTTATTTTAGTCACAGGTTTTTTCACAGGGTCCTAAATTTTGAAATTTTCTCAAAATTTAGGCTGTGCAAAATTCACAGGGTTTTTCACAGGGTGTTTTCTTGTCACAGGGTATTTCACATAGTTTTCACAGCATTTTCACATGTTTTCATTATAATATGTAAATCCTTTATACACATTATCCACAAATATTATGATTAATATCTTTCATGACAAATCTGTTCATGTTGGCCTGGAAATTTCTTAACGCTTTCGGGTAGAGGATTTCAGCTTTTGTTAAGCAATACAGTGGATATTCTATGTTTATTATGTATTTTCAAAAGTTTGTTTGTTAATTCTTGCATCAGAAATTCTATGTTTTTTCCTCCTCAGGACATAATTTATTACATGTATTGGTAAATAGGTTATAATCAACACCCTATAGTTGTAATGTACATCTTATGAGATATTGAGATGCCAGATGAGATATTGATAAAAAAAAATAATAATTAAAATACATGAATAAAACCTAAGCCAATTAAACTACATGTAAAGTGGATGGAAGTGGATTAATCGACTATTTTCCTACCCCAGTTCTAGTTTTGGGCAGAGTTTTGTGATTATTCACATTTGTAGTTTGATTAGAGTGTACATGTTAAAGAGACACGATGGAAACTCCAATGTAATTGACAAATATTAACTTAAAATTTTACAGCGAAGTTGGCAAGCTAGGATATTAAATGCCATTCAGCAACTTTAAAACATTGCAAATAATAATAAATTTCAAAACAGCCATTTTGGTGCTTTAAGCACCAGTTGCTGTAAACCTCAACACCTTCCAAACCCTCCCCCTTTATTCTCACTGCTAATCCTTTAAAGCTACGCGAAGATTTTGCGTTAACGTATTTCTACTTAGATTAAATACCGTTTTAGCCCATTGCCAACCTTGAGTATCGCGCGCCGCGATCACAATCGTGTAATAGAGCGTTAAGCGTTACATGTAAAATAGAGTGCCAGGTGTGGTGCTTCAAATTCATGAAAATTCGGCGAAAACCCATTGTATTGTATTAACCACTAACATGACTGCCTTGTAATGCAGACAAAAATAAAGAATATGAACAGATAAATGTATTTAAATGCAATTTTTAAAGGAGTTAACAACTAAGAGCGCCTGGGTGCCTAGGTCAGCGGTCTTTGGCATGCGCATGCCCGGTGGCTGGCTACATCAATCATGTGATTCCTTGGCACGTTCAGTTTTACCTTCGTGCGGGGTTCTGGCGGCCATTTTCTTCCCCTCCCGCCCTCCCCCTAGGCTTGATGGGTTTTTCTCCACTGATGTCTTTTTTCAGTGCGATGGGTGCCTGTTCCTTTCCTTTGGTGTGGGGCTCATGGCTGGGTTGCACTGTTGTGCCAGTCATGGGGGGCATTATTTCAATCTAGGGGCTGGCTGCCAATAGTGGAAGCCCCTGGATACTTCAGGCACCCAACCTCCATTTTAGCAATGCAGTTGTTAATCATCCTCGGAGACCCAGGGGCAGTTAGTCGGGTCGATAAAATGTTCGTGGTGAAAGTTTTCTGTAAGATCGAGACGAACTCGTCTCGATCTTACAGAAAACTTTCACCACGAACATTTTATCGACCCGACTAACTGCCCCTGGGTCTCCGAGGATGGTTGTTAATATGAATCAAACAGATTCGGAATATTTGATAAATAAGGGCAGTCCTAGAAATCTTACCCGTTCCTGACTGTAGCCCTATATAGTCTTTCAAAGTCTTCAAATCTTCCTCAGAGGCCGAGTTCTTTTCTAAGGAGAACAGCGATCGTTAAAATTGCATCAAATCAATGCTGATCCATACCTAGGACCATCAAAGACAGAGGATCGGAGAGAAAATGATGAACACGTTTCGAAAGCGGAAGTGAGCTAAAGTAAAATCATGAAATTACCCATCTAAAACGCACAATACGCAATTATTCCGATAAAAAGATGCAAACCCACCTTGTTGCCACGCGTTTCAACCAGAAACGAAAAAATCCCCCGGGTTAAAACCTAGAAAACTTGAATCGCGTCGGCATCTTCATGAATCAGCATATACTTATTCCTCAATGCAGGGGGAATGTCCCAGCAATCCCTGCGGGAAATAAAAGAAGGTCTTCGTCACGCGTTCCTTCCCCATAAAGGAGAATTGTGTGACGGACCAATAGAGGCGTGGTTGGGAGGTGGGGGCTAGCCTGCATGTTATAAAAAATAGACCTTGTCACGGTTTTCGACGCCACCTTGACGAGTAGGCAAACGTGTAACAAATTACAGTGTTTGTATGAGAATCTAATGTCGAATAATTTCCTTAGAACGGCTGTTCTAAAAAAATATCAATTATAAACTAAAGCTTCACTCCTAAGGATTCTGCTGAAAAAAAATGAGGGCGTTACATGCGCTAGAAGACCTAGAACCACTTTTTAAAATTTTCTATACATTTGTCTGTAAGAAAGTCCCGGGAAAAATTAACGACATATATATGGAAAATCTAATGCAAGCCTTTGGGGAAATTTAAGCACAGGTACGACCCATATTTTTTTTGATATTGATACGTTTTTTAGAACAGCCGTTTTACGGAAATTATTTGACATTAGATTCTCATTCACTCATACAAACACTGTAATTTCTCATGCCTTTGCCTACTCGTCAACGCAAAAGTTCGATGATTTGTACAAAGTTTATCAAAATGTGCGTTGAAAGGGCACGAAAAAACCAGGCGTTTCGAGGGTACTCCCTCTTCCTCCGTGCCAGGTTTATTAAAAAGCAACCCACATTTTGATAAACTTTGTAAAAATCGATTTTTTATGTTTTCTGCGGCAAAGCAAAAGCGAGCGAACTACCGAAACCGGAAATGAGAAGCGAAAGACTTTGAGAAAGTCTAACGTTCTTAGGCACCGTCACGTGAACTTCTTCGTTGGAGGCTAGAAGCCTTGCAGGGAGAAGACGTTTTCTCTTACTTCAGGTTCTTTTAACTAGAGCTTTGCTTTTAGCCCTGGCTAAATCTATATAATTATTAGACTGATCGAGTGGGGGCGAGAAGGTGAAGCTGATCGATCGAATTCGAAGTACTGTATTGGCTAGCCAATGATAGAGAGAAATCAAAAGCTGGCAGAAATTCTGGCGCAAATACTATGTGCATCAATAAAGAAAAGGACGTGTTCGTTTTGTTTCATTGCGTTGGAAAG
>CALNXI010000027.1:200987-217123 GCA_942486025.1 Porites evermanni | reverse complement strand
CCCCCCCCCCCCCCCCCCCCTCCAAGAAAAGAACGCCTGCTCGTAGATTCCCCACCAATGCGTTCCTACGGTTGAATAAAAAGCATTAGTATACATACTCGTGTATTTTTATTTTAACTGAGTCTGATTCATCCAAGTCTTCCACCTGTCCCTCTAGGCTAAGTTCTTGAATTTGCTGTAGCAATTCTTGTTCTTCGGTAATCTCATCTCCAGCGCCATTATCATCACCAACATCATCGCCACCAACCTCAACGCCATCACTGTTATGACTATCGTCGTTATCATCGAACTCATCACCTTTATCATCATCTTCTTTCTTACTTTGAAAGTCGTCATCATCGTCGTCAGAAGATCGCTCTGTTGAAACAAGATGTGACATTACTGTTGTCAAACTTATGAATTTTTTTCTTTAAAATTTCGAAGTATACGTCTTTTACTTCAAGCGTGTGTGTGTGGCAATGTTGATCGCTGGAATCATATGTCAAAATCAGGGTTCTCCAGGAATTTAAAGTAGGAGAAGAAAAAATTTAATTAGGCGGCAATAGTTTAGATCGAATGGCTCGGTGACGCCGCTGCGTGTGAGGTCAGGTAAGGGATGGGGCACGCCCTGCTTCCATTTGGATCAAGACTAATGATCTGACATCTTATCGAATTTTTTTTAAGATGTGAATAAACTTAGCGATGCTTACGCTCAAATTAGGTGAAAAACAAATGCATTGCTTACCTTTTGACTCTCGGTTGTCTTTGTCTCGCGGCATTCTTACTTTAATAAATGCGCACATACGTTTGGACTGCCAAAGACCAATGGCGATCAAACCCTTTTTCGGAAAGGAAGCCAAGCACAAAGGCCGGTAATCCATGTCAAGCACACTTAGCAAATCCCCAGTCTTGACACTAAACAACTGAAGACATAAGCTTTCTGAAATTCGGTGATTCCCGCAATGTATTACGCATTCCGTGTCACTTACAAACGCATACCTCACAACGTCATCGACTGTACATAGTATACGGAGAGTGGCTCCTGAAGACGCATCAAGCACGTGTACATCTTGCCAATTTTGAGAGGTTTTTGCCGAGATTAGGACAAACTCTTCCGCTGGAGAAAATATTCCGGGTATATTCCAGGAGTACAACAGCTCGGAATCTTCAAAAACTCTTTTCCATAGTATACTTGTGCTATCAGACAGTTGGACGGAGTACCTATCGGTGGATAACAGCTGATATTTACTGTTACATACTATGGCTTCTTTATCCAACAATGGATATGTTGACTGGTATCCCTCATGACAAAGTGAGATGGTCTTCACTATTTCTCCACTTGATGTGTCCAGGATGCTCACTTCAAATTCTTTCCCCACACATGCTACACATTGGTCTGTAACTGGCATCATATACGTAACCTCACTCAACCTGGGCCAACTTTGGACTTGTTGAGACAACTCAAAATTCCATAGCTGAAGCGCAGTCCTACGTAAACGTTGTTTCACAAGGACACCATCGGTCACTGGTACAAGACAAATACCATTGTCAGAACCGTTTACGGCCCTAAAAGGCGGTTTAGGATAATGGAGATCACGACAAGTACTAATCTCTATCTTTGATTTACGTTTTCCGCTTAATACATCAAAAGATACCACTGCTGCTTCCTTGTCTACAGTGACACCATAAACGGACTTCCCATCTACAGCAAAGGCAACATGACCGAGTCTTTTACAGGAAATGGTTCTTGTGATTTTCATTTCATCAGGACTGAACATAGCAATGCGGTTGTTTCCTTGGAATACCCTCAACACACTTTGTTTGCTTAAGACAAACGCAAACGCCCCCTCTACAAGAGTCCAGTACGGTCCCAAAATGTCCTGGAAACGCCTGAACAAACATGACACAGGATCTCCCATCAAAAATCCAGCTTTGCTGGATGATTCATAATCCCAAGGTTCATAGTCAACGTTATCGTTAACAACGTTAAAGGAAAATGTGCCACAAGGTAATTTCATAATGTCTAAGCGAATGCCTTTTGGGTATCTCTCCCACATAGACTTTACTGGTTTACACCAACAAAACAGGAATTTGAGGTTAGGGGCAAACTTGATCATTCCACATGGTAAAAAAGTGGTGACCTCTGCAAGTGTCTCAAAGCAGTTCAACGCATCAACCAAACAAACTAATCGCGAAAGATGAGAAATTGCCAGTAGCTTTCGATCTGGAGACCAGGCAAAAGACAAAACAACCTCACCTCTGTTGCTCCGAGTGATCTCACCACCGGTTTCTAGACTCCACATGACTAAGCATTTTGCATCTTTAGGGCAATCGGTAATCATGCTATCCGCATTAACTGAACACACCGAAAATCTGCAGTTACTCTTAGAGAACAGTGGTAAGAAATCTCCGTCAAATGAGTAGGCATGGCTAAGGACTCCAGGAAGAACAATAGGTTTAGTAGGGTGAAAAACAACAGAGCGATAGCACGACAAAACGGGTGAGTTTAGCACCTCTCTAAATGCGCCATGACCATCAAAGTAAAGTTTTTCTACTATGACTGGACGTTTCCACTTTTGGTTCCCTGTTTCTAGTGACCATAGCTGAATCGTCCCATCCCTACATTCACATACCATGAACTCCTGTTGAGGGGAGATATCAAAGCAGGCCACCTGAGAGGAGCAGGGAAACGGAACTTGGATCCCCATCTGCTTCTCGTCGGCCCCCTTGTGAACGTACTCCATGTAAGGTATTTCATGATATCTGTTCTGTAAAAGTTCTGTTGCTTTACCAGCAAAAACGTCTCCTCCCTCGTTCACCATCACTTGTAAAAAAACAGTAGGATTCGTCGAAAGTCTTTCGTGGTACTTTCTTAATAGAAATAACAACGTGCGAAGGGCGTTTTGGCTCTCACTGTTCAATAACTGAAAGGCTTCTTGTTTCTGACAGAGGATAATGTCCTCAGAACCTCGCAATGTCACCGAATTCTGTACCGTGAACGCCTTTTCTTTTTACGTTACTCAGTTCATCAGTACAGAGCTGAGAAAGCATGACATGACCGTGCTTTTCATCCACAGAGAAGTCGTGTCGCCCGTAGGCAGTTCTGTCAGTCAACCAGTCCTTAACTGACTTGTGGAAGAACACAATGCAGTCATCATGAACAGGTAGAAGGGTTGAGATAGAGTCGATAGCCTTTCTTTCTTTCCGATGACCAGATGGGGACTTCGAGTCCGAAATCAACATGTTAGAAACAAAGTCTAGAGGAAGCGGTTCTCTTGCAGCCGCCAGAGCGCTTAGAAAAGTCAAAAACTGGTCCTCACCAATTTTCAATTCGTTCTCTAAACGTTCAAAGTAGGACTGATAAACAGACGATACACCTGAAGGTAAGATTCTTCCTAACTCCTCGGGGGTAAGAAGTAAATTGTTTTTCTTGATAAAATCGACCATCAAATAAGCATATAAAAAATGCCCTGCAGCCTTTCGGACCAGTGCATCGATAACAACATCTTCAAAGCCCGATTGAATAACGCTGCGGAGCTGTCTTTCAAGAAAGAGTCTGATGTCTTCTACATTTTCTTTATCATCTTGCTCCAGGAGAACAGGGTTGAATTTTTTAAGACGGTCTGCGATATTTATTTCCGGGCGAGTTGTAACACAAAATCGAACCCAACCAGGAAGTGTACTAAACTGATTAGCCATGACATCAAGCAGCTCATTGCGTCCTTTGTATTCACTTTCATCCAGGCCATCAATCACCATGAGCAAGCTTCTTCCCGGATCATCTACATTTATTAAAGGCTCCTCGAACAGCAATTCAAAGACCTCTCCAACCTCTAGGTTGTTGATATCTTCACCCAAATTTCTTGACAGTGCTTTTACAAGTTCTCTTTTATACGGAGGCAAAAACTCACTCAGCTGATAAGCTAACGATTGAAGCATTATCTTAGGATTTCTGGGACGCGCCTTGTTGTGCTGACAAAAATGACTTCCCGTCAGCCGACCAGCATGTCGCATTCTTTGACAAACGACAGCGGAAATCACTGATTTGCCCATTCCTGCATCTCCACTGATTACCATGACACGATTTTTAGAAGTACGGTCGTTTAGCCACAACTCGATCTTCTCAAAGACAGAAATGCGGGTTCCCTCTTGATACTTGTCCAAGTGAGTTTGAATGACTTTCTTGGTGTCAACAACGGCCAGTTTTTTCAGAACCTCATTTTCTTGGTCTTCTTTTCTTCTGTCTTCCTTGAGCTGCAGTACTTCCTGGATTTTGGCTTGAGATTGACGGATATCCTTAAGTTCTGTTTTTATTTCCACATCACTGTCAGCCCACTCAAATAGGGCATCAAGATATCTTCCTCTCCACCACTCTCCGCCTTAAGTCTGTCAATTTCAGCTTGATCCAAACCGAGAGAAAGTAGAGCAGCACTTATTTCTTGCCACAGGGAAGAGAAAATTGCCGCATCAAAAGCAGTGGAAGTCACGTGACCGTACAACTCATTCCGGAAGAACTTAACACGAGCAAGGTTAGCCTCAAGAGAGTTATCACCAGGGGATGGCTTGGTGTGCCATCCTGTCAAGGGAGGGGATAAACCACAAATGTTGGTTAGTAGAAGGAACAGAAGAGTGATGTCAAACGTGTTGGAGTCTGGTACCCCTCCACCAGGGGGAAACAATTTGTCCCACTGATGCCCATTTAGTACTCTTTTACGCAAAAGTTTGTTAAGTATGGAGTAATTGGAGTTGAGGTCAGAAGCCAAGTTGGCAGGTGGGTGATAGTGATCAAAAGTCTTCCTCAGCACTGTTGTTCCGCCATCGATGAGAAGCCTGCTCAGCTTGTTTCCATTTGTCTTTTCTACCGAGCTGGCCAAAGGTGAAGGTGCTGCAGTTGCCATGCTAGTAAAAAGATAGGCAGCATCAGCAACAGTACAATAATTTTATTCTGTTAGTTGCAAAAATAAAAAAATCGGGTATAGTGTGACAGTTCCTATCCGAACAAGTGGTATATAGAGTGAAGGGCACCTGTTAACATGACCTCAAGTCATCACTGCAGGGTTGTAATCACTATGTCATGCTGATGAGCCCAAACGAGGGCAAAACAGTTGTCCATGGCTGCCATTGCCTGGGTTATATGGCTGTGTGTATGCGTATTGGTAAGATACTAGCAAGGCCTTAGGTTGAGGCCTGAGTATATCTATCACTTGCTCTTAAGGTTGTTCTAATAAAATTTTATAAATAAATATGAAGGAAAATGCAATAGTTTGTTGTTTTTAAACAGTGGTATCGGAAAAAAATGACACCATCAAGAAGGAAGGTAAAGGCAAAGGGCGAGATGTCTACCCTTCAGACAGGCAAATACACTAATATAATGCAAAAGATTTATCAATAATTGTAGTTGAATAATAAAAATGCTTTCAGGGAATAAAAAAATATTTTTTCTCCAGATTTCAGCTGTATGCACAGGCGTATGTGCATTGGACGCTATACCCCCAGCACTCCTAATCTTTTCAAGGTAACATCAAAAACAGTGTTGAACTCCATATTGAGATGGAAATATACCTATCCAGCAAAAAGGTTTTTTTGAAGGAGAAGAGTTTGCAAACTATGATCTGTACAGTCGCATCATTCCCCTAAAAACTGTTGGCAAAAGTTTTTCTCTTGGTTTATAAAATGTTATAAAACAGATGGTAAATGGCTCAGCATCCACTACTGAGTTGTGGTTACACTCAGGGGGACTATTGCTTAGCACTCAAGAAGCTATAGAGTCGCAATCAGCTATCACCTTGAGTGACTCTTGTATTTCATTTGTGCTTTGCAGCCATAACTCAAAAATACACTGAGCCATTACCCATTTGTTAAACAGAGAATGACAAGTGTAATGTCCACTCCATTCCGGATTTTCAACTCACGAATGATCATGCCATCACTTACAGTTTTCTGTTTTTCTAACATTAAAGCAGCATTGACACAGTGTCTGGCAGCATTTTATTGTTTGCAATTTGAAGATACATAATATTTTTTCGAGGTGATTCGAAGTGGGCCAAATGCACCATTTTTATAGCCACCTCTTTTTCTGTGTAATTTTGCATTATTTTGAAAGAATTTTTCCGCACAATTTTAATAGTTTGATCTATATAATGACAACTGTCCTAGCCACCCCTTTCTGAAATTTGTGGATCTGCCTCTGATAAAGCCTCTACAAATCATCCATAAATTTCCCAGGCTTAAGTACTTTATGCTCATATTATATATTTATTAAACTCATGAAATTTGGTATGAACAATCATCTGAACTTTACTGATTCCTCGCAATGAATAACTGGATTATGGAAACTATAATTTTGATAGGAAACACTATTTTGTCACTTAAAACTGTTTTTTTAAGCTCTTCTAACTTCAGGAATCTTAACACCCAGGGCCTGGTTCCTGGAACACTGATTAGCGCTTAATCTAGGATTTAAGTTTTGTTCCGTTTTTGTTTTTTACCTTCCTATGCATTGCTTAGAGTTACATTTTGTGGTATCATTACTGTATCTCAGATTAAAGGCTCAATAATATTTTGTAAGCTACAGTTGCATGTTTTTTCGTAGACAAGAAAACCTTGCTTAAAATTTGGCTTAATCCTGGGTTAAACTTGACCATCTTTCGATGAACCGGGCCTAGGGTAAGAGTATTGTTTTGTTATATATACTATAACATTAAATACACGGACAGCTTGATTTTTTTTACCTGCAGGTTGTATTCTAGTCAGAGAGTTTGCCCTATTCCCTAAAAGGGCACTGGCAGGTCAAACTAGTATGAAGAAATAAAACAAGAAATAGTCAATGTATTTTAATGATAAATTAGTGAAATATGAAATCAATTAATTTTTCACACCCAAACAGCTTTAAAGACTAAGAAGTCTGAGCGATAACAGAGAAAATATCTAAGAAAATTGACAGACGTATAATCACCAAAACGTGACCATAATCACCAAAGGAGTAACGAGTCTCCATAAAAGACAATGGCAAAACACAAATGCTGCAATTTTTATAAAGGAAAGTCTGAAGCTGAACTGGAATTTCCAGAGTGTCATATGAAGGGCAGGGAAGTAGGTTCAAACTAACCGACTTAACTTGCAAATAAACTGAACGCATGCAAGGCTGTTGAAACAGCAACAAGAAGATTTATTCCAACTATGAATGTAGTTTCCACCAAGAAAAACTCAGAACTGCATGTAACTCGATAAACCATACACAGCCTCTGCCAGCTCGAATGAGACTGCTTCTGTCATGGTCTTGACTAATCACAACCAATGTCAAACTCTCTTTGCTCGTGAAAACTAGTGAAAACGTTACCTCTGCATGGGAATGCCTTTCTCATCAAACTCCCCACTCCCCAGGAAGAATATACAGGGGAAATGGCAGGAGTATGCATGCTTTAGGAGGAGGCGGCAAGTGTTTGACAATGGAGCAGTTATAAAATGATGTCAGTTGAGTACAACTACCAGAAATCATTTTGTATAAAGTATTTGCTTAAATTTAAAAATCCCACTGAAGTTTGTCAAACAATAGCCTTGATCTGAACACGAAAACAATTTACTGAAGAATCCTGGCCCCAGTTGTTCAGAGGGTAGATGGCACTATCAACTGAAAAAATCACTTAATCCCCCTGGATAGCACGATTGGTTTGCCTAACACTTATCTGTTGGACAGTGAATTATCTGGCACGGTGGATAGCGCTCTCCAACTTTTGAACAACTGGGGCCTGGTAATTGAAGTCGCAGTTTCAACCAATCTTCTTGCTATCATCACCATTTCTTCCGTCTTGCATTAAAGTCTCAAGGCATTGGCGCTTTTCAGAATAGACTAGGCTTTTTGTTGTATAACATTCAGCAACGAATTCAAGGGTTCTGCTCGATGGAAGCTCAAATCGCATAGGGGTTTCATCCATATTGAAGATTCTTGATAGCGAAATAGCCATGGCGCTGCCGAGCTGCAATCACGAACCGATGGAACTGGATCGTCTTCTCTTCCAAATCTTGAGGAAGTCGCTGGGCCAGGGTTGTCTTTGTTCGAAAGCTGATGGCATGGCGCTTTTTCCAATTCTGGTACCAACCCAGGGAAGCTTTAAAGTCTGGATCGCTGCACAACTCCTTCGCCTTCAAGCATAGAATTAATCCGCTAACTGCGATTCCTGTAAAAGACGACACGAGTAGCGATATTTTTACATCATTGTTTTGACAACATTGGAAACTGACCAATCACAAGCGGTCGTTCTCACGGCTTTAGTAAACATGGCAACTCAATCGATATGACAGGAATCAGCTGGTTTTGGTTTAAAACGAAGAACTTACCTGCACTTCTTTGCTCTGAAAACCACTCCAGAAGTGTTTGATCCAATTCAGGATACTTCGGCGCATAACAGCCCATCGTCTTTCGTTTTGCTGACATTTTCAGCTCGCCATTGAACAGGTTCGCTTGATCTTTTCGCCAGCGACGAACCATGGATTCACCGATGCCATATTCTCTGGCAATCTCGGAGTTGTTCTCAACGGCCTCTGCCTCAGCCACAATTTTTAATTTGAAGGCCAAGTTGTATGATGAACGACGAGCTTTTGGCATGATGATCGATTACGGATAACTTTGAAAGAGCGTGTGATTGTTTGAGACAGGATTCTGAACTCAGGTGATGGTTTGTCCACGCGGTTTTATTTATACACTTCTGACACGTCAACTCGGATCACATTAAATTCATCTTACCTGTGATTTGTTGTTATCTTCAGTTAAGAGAACAATAACATTAAATGTGTTATAATGAATATATCAACAAGTGAATATTCATTTTACCATTACGTGTTTCCCGAGAGGGACGCTTCTTTTGTTTTACGGTTTGCCGGTATGTTTATTCACTTAACAGTGCATGTGGAAAAGAAATATTCGATCTCGGCTTATAGCTAGATGTTTTGGGTTTCCTTTTCATAATTTCCTAACAGGTTCTGATACCCAAAAGTTTAGGGTGTCGGCTTATAGCCAAGATCGGCTTATAGGCGAATAAATACGGTAAGCACATTATGTAGGAAGTGTGGGGTAAAATAGACCCTGTCACGGTTTTCGACACCATCTTAATGAGTAGGCAAATGGGTGAGAAATTACAGTGATTGTATGAGAATCTAATGTCAAATAATTTCAATAGAATGGCTGTTCTGAAAAAAATATGATTTGTAAACTAAAGCTTCACTCCTAAGGATTCTACTGAAAAAATTCAAGGGCGTTACATGCACTAGAAGACCTAGAACCACTTTTTAAAATTTTCTATACATTTGTTTGTAAGAAAGTCCCAGGAAAATAACAGACAAATAAATGGAAAATCTAAAGCAAGCCTCTGGAGAAATTTAAGCACAAGTACCCCCCAATTTTTTTAGGGCAATCCTTTGCTTTGTAGCTTTAGTTTACAATTTATATTTTTTTCAGAATAGCCGTTATGTGGAAATTATTCGACATTAGATTCTCATACAAACATTGTAAGATGGCGTCGAAAACAGTGACAAGGTCCATTTTACCCCACACCGCCTACATAATGTGCTTATGTTTTTTTGCTGAATGTTATCCAACAAAAAGCCTACAATAGCCTAGAGTAGGGTTGCAATGTGCAGTTGAATGCTGAGGGTTCCAGGGCAATCTCACAATTTCTGGGCGGTTGTGCCCCAACCCCCCCCCCCCCCCCACCCCCGTCTCCCAAGGACCACGTGGTTATACACAGTCAATAGTCAGCAGTTAATTTTCAGTAAGTTTTAGCTCGCGATATAGAAAAATTTCGCAATTGTCGAGTCAAAGTCGAGTAGAGTTATTAATTTCAACCATCTGTGAAGTGAGCTCGTGATTACACGCTGGACATATTTGATTTCGGTTGATCGAAAGCTAAAATGGACACTCCTGCAAATCACGATCATTCTCATGATCCATGATCAAACGAAATTCACTGGGGACATAGGATCAAGGAAAGAAACAAGACCGACAAAGAGAAAAAGAAAGAAATAAAAATCATAGAAAATAAAGCCTTCTCACCTTTATTCCATTGTCCTTTTGTAAAACTGTTTTCTCTTGTGATTATCACTTCGAATCACAGGATCATGAAAAGAATATTTTCAACCTGAGATCAATGGAAACAATGTCATTCTTTCCGCTTTGGCTAGCACTCTTTTATAGAATGAACAAAATGTTCTTCGTAAAGTCGCTCTTAACTTACCTTTTCGTCAAAATCCAGCGTCAATAAACTGCGAAAGAATCAATAGATGTTCAGTTACATGTTGTAAAACGCGTTTCTAAAAATAATCCCAGAACTCCACGCGCGCGCAGGTGAAAATCCTCATATTAGCCCCCCCGGCGCTAGGGAACCTTTTTTGCAAGGCTGGGGGGCCAGTTGGGGGATTGAGAAGATTGAGGTGATATGGGCATATTACTCAGGTCTCTTAAGGTCAGGATCGTTACAGAGTTGACAAAAGCACCAAACTTTACACAGCGATAGCTTATTGCAGTACCATGAATATTAGAGGGGGTGCCCAATGCAAATATGCCACTGAAGCCTGCTAAACAGGATTTAATTATTGTAAATTTCACCTCCTGGGGTTCCTGTGGTGTTTTGATTGAAAATTGTTATTTAATACCTTAAATCACTCAGAATGCTCTTCTCATGTGGTAAACAACAATTTCACTCGAACGTCTGGCATTCCCATCCATTATTAGCTTATTGATTGTATAATTAAGTTGATTATCACTGTGTCCCCACGTCCACAGTCCGCCCACATTTTCAGAAGTTATTTCTAAGACGGGGCTCGTCTTTGCTTCATAACTTGCAAGTACTCAGCTTCTGGGCTTCTCTTATCCTTTTCTAATGTACTTCAATTAGAGGAGGCCTTATTGTGTGGCTTAAGCCTTATTTATCAAGTATTACTTGTCATTACATGTCACTTTAAGCTAAAGAAGGCGTATGGCATAGCTATTCACACAAAATTTCAGAAAAAAGAAATTGTCAGAGAGTCTGTTGTATCACGTATTATCAGGGATTTATGACAGCTGTTCATGAAGAGCAAATAACGAAATAACAGAACCCAAAATAGTTCTTTCCTAAGGGGGTAATTAATTTTTCAGCTTAACATAGGCCTGGGGCCCGTTTCTCGAAAGTCCCGATAATTAACGGGCCCGGTAAGCTGTCTCTGGTTACATTAAAGATCGAGGTTTCAATAGTTTTGCATCTAACATGATAAAACTGTCAGTTAATGAAACAAAATGGAGTAATTTGCTAGCCAGGACCCGCGCTCTTATTCTTTATATTTCGATTTGAATATTTGATTTCGGGCCCGTAAAGTTACCGGGACTTTCGAGAAACGGGCCCCTGGATGCCTTTCAGTCTATCTCTTTATGTGCTCGACGCACGTGCATATTTTGACAGGGAAGCGAGCATCGTGGCACAAGTCATATCATTTACAATTCCCGCAATTTTTCTAAGCTTTACAAAGCAAAAACAAACAAAAAAGAATCTGGTCTCATAAACGAAAAAAAGAAATTAGTTAGCCCAAGTTTCAAAAAACAGCACAGTTTATCATGAAGCCTCTACATTTGGCACTGAAGCACTCATGTCCAAAAATAATAACAGCTTATCAAGTCGTAAAAGTGTTGAATAAGTTTGAACGGAATTTTGTACTAGTGCCCAGTCCCCTCATCAGACGGTTTTCGCGGAATTTCGTCCCTTTCTAAAAGATTAACTTAAAAGGCCCGGCCACAGAAATGATATACCTATTAGTCTCATCACTATGACGATCACTGTAACTTCCAGAAAGTAATGAAAAATGGTGCCATTTTGCCAAATAGAATTTTGAGCTAAAAATAGCCTTGATAGGTCACATGACAATTAATGACTGCAATCATAATTCAATGTTATTGAAGTTACACCCAGGTAGTCTGTCCAAAAGTTATTTTACGCCATATTGAACGCTTAAAAAGTTAAACCACACCCTCCGTTTTTGAGGAATTAAGTAGAAGACCCATACCTTAATTTTCTTGAGTATAAGGGATAATTGACAAAATAATTTCAGGGATAAAGGGTTACGGTTCTACATTAATTATAACAGATTCACGAATTTTAGAATTAAGCGTTTTTTTTTACCCTGACCAACCAAGCTCCGAGGGAAGTGGCAGGGTAAGTTCGCAGAAAAACTCCGAATATCATAAACGAAAGGTTATCCAGAAATTTTTAGACTTTGTCACCTGCCGCTCTACAGCTTAAATTTCTCGCGCAATATTTGCTCCTTCGAATAGTAATTTTAAAGAAAAAAAGTCGTTGGGGCCCCCGTAAGTTTGGCTCGATAGGACAGCGTATGGGTTCCCTGAGATATATCCCAAATTACGCTCTTAAGTTAAATGATCATTGGCATTGGTGGATGGTAATGTTGGATGCGATGCCAGTTGAGATACTGACAACTACATTAAATTCATTATCCCAATGTACAAACAAATGATTGTCTACAACAAGTAATATCTCCCAACACCTTTATTTCTTTGTCAGGTTTGGCTCACTGAGTATTGATCGCCCACTATAATTCTACATGTGAGACGTGAGACTAGCCTACAATTTCAGTAGCTTCACAACAGCTGTGGGCCAGACTCATTTCTTCTCCATCTGGCAAACAATAACTCGGGGATTCGAACAGGGTTCGTCATTCCACTTTCCTTTGCCACTTCCGCTGACGTACATCGTCCCACAGTTCTCTGATCCAGGATCGTTAGGCTCACCGGTATTCCATGCAGAGAAGGCCACAGTAGTCCCGTCGAGCCATTCAAAGACGTTGTCGCCGTTGGGTCCTATCATTCCAAGCCATGGATCACCTTTTCCCTCCGTCAGACTCACAAGGAAGGCGTTCTCCTCGGCTGATTTGATGATTGGCAGGCTTGCTCCTAGTTGCTTGCATAGGTAAAGTCCCACAAATGCTTCCTTTTTTTCGTGGAGTATAAAGTAGCACTGATTTCCGTTTTCAACCCAGCCCACTGGACAAACTAAACCGAGATACAAAACATAATTTTCCTTGTAAGTCTTTCTAATGAAATAAGGTTTGGAAAACGACGAACCTTGTCATAAGCATTTTTCACATTTTTCGCGGATGAGAAACTGCTCAAAAAAACTGTTGTGAAAAAATAATTATTAATTCATTGCATATTACAGCGAATTGAGTTGGAAAATAAGGATATCAGTTGGCTTACATAGTTCTCTGTCCTTCCGATACCTTTTCAAATGTCTTCTGAAAGCCTACCTCAGCCCTCCCCCGCGGCCAGGAGTCTAAATTCAACCTACAAAACCCTAATTGCGTACGCTTTGCCTAGTCCCTGTCGGCGTCTTTCCAGGCCCTCTCGGTTAATACATTTAGCTGACGAAAAAATCGCTCGGACCACGTGACCCGAAATGCATCAGCCGGTGTGCAATAACGAGGTCTGGGGTCTAGGCCAAGGTACGCCTACGAACATATAATTATCTTGCTAAGAAACTATGCCATCCTAATTGCTAACTTTTTTAAAAAGCTGAAACGTGTCTTCGCATCGATTGAACTCCAAAAATAATGGTCCAGTTTCGTTATGCTGCTCTGTGTATTCTTACCATTTGTGATACGTGTAGTGTACTCTATTATAACTTCAAACTTGGAATGAAAAGCGTCTTAATCAAGGAAACAATGAAGGAAATAAAAGGCAACATCATTGGTGGCAAATTACTCCTTAATTTTGGCGCGAAAATAAAATTTCACATCGGGAGCCGAGTACAAAATTGCTATAATAGGGACCTTAAGATCCAAGGACGGCGACGGCAGAGAAAACGTCGCTGAAAAATTGAAATCGCGTTCTTTCAGTCTTCATCGCGATTACTCCAAGTAACTAACTTTGTCAAATTTAGGCGAACCCTCCTAAAGTTGAATTCCTAAGAACCATATGCAAGTTTATGTCTCTCTTTTTTTTCTTCACTGACCAAATTTTGAAATTAAAACAGTTAACTGATCCTTACTGGAGGAAGTGCATGGCTTATTAACTCAAATATCCCCCAGAAAGTGATCACGAGTAGATTACAAGTAGTCCTCATTTTTCCTCAGGAATAGTAGAGCGAGCGAAACGCGAGCGCGCGTGAAAATCGCCCCACGCGAGAAAGGCGAGACGCGGCGGGGACAAGGCAGCTTGAAAAGTCAAAACGTTGTCCAGTCCTTGAATGAGACAATGTGAAAATAGGACTGTTTAGCCTCCTCTCAGGATATTGAAATAGCTAAAAGTATAAAACTTACATTACTGTTAGTTATCAAAGAAAAAGTGTAAGTAGTATTTCGTGCCATTTCCGAACACTTAGCCATCAAAATTTCACCGTGGGAGTAGCCCTCGAACCCCCTCTTAGTATGATCACCTTTTTCGCATCTTGGGATTGCAAGTTCTGCTTCCTGGTCCCTGGCATAACCCACAGCCAGGAGACTCAGAACCACGATAAACAACAGGCCGTTCATCTTTCACTCTTCTTTGACAACAGATTGATATCAATAGAAACTGAAAACCAAAATAAAAAATGTCATATTAAAATCTTCAAAGCTGGTCGCACTTTGTGAAAATTATAATTTGCAAGACATCAACCAACCTTTTCAAAGTTTTAACGCAGCTGTGCCTTCAGATTTCACCAAGAAAGATTATTACGATTAGTGCTCTCTGATGAAATTTGTATTCATAGACCTACAGGGACATTTTCTGAATGGGTGAAGGCACTAAGAAATGTCTTCAGCAGAGAATTGACCTAAAAAAGCAACTCCTCGTTACATAGTACCCTTCAAAAGTGGTCTATCACAAAACAAACTGTCTCATCCAACTGAAAACTTCTAAAAGGGTGAGCGACAAAACGCTCTCACCTGAAACTAAAGTCTTAGAAGGATTGACGATTTTTAGATGAAAATCTTGATTACGTCTCATGGAAACCAAGAATCAAGGATTTTTACCAAGTAAAAAGGACAACCAATGCATTGATCGCGAACGGGTTAAAACGTTCTAAAATAAGTTTTTCACAGGACAATGCCTTAGCAAAATTAATCTTAACGTCTTAATTCTTAACGCAAGACAAAGGCAAGCCTATTAGTAGAATTCAGTGTTGGGAACCAAAAATGTCATCGTTCACGCACGAAAAACTAAACATTATACACGTTTTAAAAATAATTTAATAGCCTAAAGAACAACCAACCATACCACTTAACAAAGAATTCATGGTAAATATCGAGCAGAAAAATCAAACAAAATTAGTTCTTTGACGAGGTCACGAATTTATATTTCTTTCTTTTTTATATTCTCAGAGAAAAAACGATGATGAATTTTTACGAAACCTTGGCCATTTAGTTTTAGGGTGGCGACTTATAATTGTGTACTAAATCAAGAACATATGAAAATCAGGGGCACCCAACGTCAATTATCGGAAAACATCTGTTCGGAAGACGATTTGAGATCTAGAATTTTCGGAACATTTGTTGTAAAATTTCTTGCTTGCATGCCTCTCCTAGGATTTTCGAACATCTAAAAAATCGTATAATTGCCCATTTTTTACGGATTTTTACCCTAAAAAGGTTACCTAGAATTTTCGGGAACCTTTCTTCTGGCTGAAATTTTCGAAAAGGTAAGCTTTGATCCCTATAATTTTCGGATCACTAGACTTTCAGCTAGGAAATCCGAACAGATGAAAAAATTTTAGGGGATAAAAATATGCCTATATCTACCATTTAAATATTAAAATACGTTCAACAATGTTATGTTTAAGTGGTTTTGAACTATATTCTCGTTGGGTGCTCCTGGAAAATCTCAAGTGGTACTTAAAATCTAGTATACCGATTCACTTACCCAATGAGTTAACGCTGAAGGAGATACCACAAGTTTATGACTTGTACCTGTTTTCTTGCCTATAATTATATGGTCATTTAACAAATCAAATAACCTCTATTCAAGAATTTTGCTAAGAAACGTTTATACTTCAGTAACAATGTAAATTGAAGGATCAAATTTAACGTATTCGATACAGAAACTAGCTGAACATTCTTTCTAGGATTTGTTTACAAATCGACTTTTCCTAGTTAAACTTGACAACTGTTTTGACTGTGAAATTTAACCGGCATCAAAGCCA
>CALNXI010000027.1:189371-197979 GCA_942486025.1 Porites evermanni | reverse complement strand
TTGCCTGCGTGCAGACGTCTCCTATTTCCTTTGTTGCACGCGGAAAAGGGACGTCTGCGTAACGCCGTCGCTAATCGTGTTCCAGCGTCCCGCTGGCAGGGTATTCTATTTCGCATAAATTGTGAAATAATATCCGGTTAGAAATAAGAGTTGACAGGCCAAACAAAACATCATAAGCTCGTGATACGGGAGAAACGTGACCTTGAGAGTCTGCTTGAACAGAGGTTTTTCTTCTTTCTCTCGCGCGAAGATTACTAGCACTACACAGTGCATGTAGTATTCTAACCTTTGACTGAGTAAATCTCATTTTTGCCGCGCTAGTCTTCCATTTAGAGGTCATGAAGCAGGTTTGTTACATGCATACTGAGTAATCATTTCCTGTGGTTTATGCTTCTGTGGTTGTTCCCGATAGGATTTGATTTCAGATGCAGTTTACAAATATGATGTGATATGTCATGCACAGTAAATTATAAAGAAATAATTTCCTCGTACACGTTAAATTTTCCGCGTCCCCGCACAAGATTTCGATCTCTCTGCTTTTCGATCGACGAAAAACACAGCACACAATCGCACATGTTTTGATTTGTTTTGGTTAGAAAACCCCGCTTACATAAATCATTTGAATCACCGCATACATTATCAGACCACATTCGATGACAACCAATCAGCGTTAAGTCAAACAATGCGCACTGTGTGTCAGCCTATCACAGCGTGTTCCCAAGATCTTGGGAACCCAGCAGGACGCTGGAACACGATTAGCGACGGCGTTACGCAGACGTCCCTTTTCCGCGTGCAACAAAGGAAATAGGAGACGTCTGCACGCAGGCAAGCATACCCATTGTCTTCAATTTTTATTTGGGAGGACTGTAATACCCAGGAGAAATTGAAAACAATGGTCTTGCAAAATTTGGGGGGAGGGGAGGGTAACAAGATGCATTATGATCTATGTGAAATGGTGGATTTAACTGTTACAGGGTATATCTTTTTCGAGTGTGAGGTAATATATTTTTTGTCATAATGGTATGCAAACTAAGAGAATATCAGCCGTATATGTATCTGGTTAGTTATCGTTTCTTGTCAGCAACAACAACAACTTTATTCCAATCTACTAAAAAAGTAACGCAATAATAGTTTTGACACGCACTAAGAGATAACAAATTAATGTCATTTCAATGCAAAAGCACGGTTAGCGCCTTGTATACCCGAAGATGTAGCTATAAGTATACTCACACTGCAATGTGTCGAGGTCAAACGTCACTACATTAATCAAGTATGGCATGTAGCTCCCAGTAAATGTCAAATCGACGTTTAAATGTTCAGCTGAAGCAAACAAACGGGCCTGGTGGGGATTCATAAAGAAAGCAGCTCGAAAGTCTCCAGAAAATATGAAGGGTGTTTTCCTCATAGGATAGGGAAGCGAGAAACCTTTGATTCTCTCTGCCATTTCTGCATTCGTGGACTCGTCTGTTGAAAATAACAAATAGTTATAGACATATACCAATATTCTGAAAGTCTCTTTTGGAACGAAAATGACAACAACAACAACAACAACAACAACAACAACAACAACAACAAAAAACTTGAACAATGAAATTGGCCTGGAGAGGTGTGGCAGTTTGGTTTTAGTTATTTGAATAAAGAAAGAAGTAAATTCCATTGTTCTCCAGTTTTTACTTGATGTCAGGGCTGATCTTAACAAAGGCATGTACTGTTTCCCTCGGCATCTACTACTTTCGCCTCTACCAGTCTTCCCTGTTGCTGCTTCGTCGTAGGGACCCTTCACGAAAACGTCTATCGGGGTTTTCAGGAAATTATTTCCTTTATCCGAAAGTATGTATTTTCTATATACTCTTGTGACTCCATGAAACCTATTTTCTGTGAACATTAAATCCAAAACTTCCTCTCCAACGGCTTGACGCAAGATTCTGCTCCATTCAGCAATGCTCTTCCCGATCCCTTTTCCGAATGATTGAGACTCGTGAGACAATATCCGCATTCCGCCGTCTTTAGAAGCTGTTACGTAGCTGTTGCCGATCCTCTCAGCCAGTTAATTATCTAAAATAGATCGAAAAGTAGATTTAAACATAATAAACGTAAGCAACGTATAGAAATGTTTGCTGGTTTGCCAGTTTTTGTTAGTTTGTTAGTTTGATTTGTTTTTCTTTATTATGGAGGCATATGACATGAAGCAGGGAGTATCCTTTGTTACTCAGACATAGAAGAAAATTGATAAGAAATTGGGGGTTATCTTTTGTTTGTACTGACAACATATCATAAAAGCCTTAAACTATCGGTTCAAGGGCGCTTAATTAAGACAGCTAGCTACTTGTCCATTTTGTAATTTATGAATGCCTGCCTATCCACATGAATAGACCTTTTTACCGATACGGCGGCCATATTGAATTAATTCGATTTAAAGAGTATTATAGGATGCCCAGGGGGGCATGAGCACATTTCGTTTGTATTTTCTAGCGCTTTTCGGGACATTTTTTCCTAAAGTTTTCTTAGAATAAGATTGTAATGGGAAAAAAGATCCTTGTGCTGTGTTTGGATGTAATAATGATCGCCTTTTCCCGAGAAATATACAGTGAAATACCATATTTCTAATACTAAACTAATACTAAACTCTTCTATCAAAGTACTGCGTTGCAGAAATTCTCGCTCAAATACTATATTTACCTATCCTTTATGTATTAGTGTATGTAGGAGAGGTTTTTTTGTTTGTATATTTTGATTTTCTTGCTTGTTTGCATCTTGCTATCTTTGGAGGGTAAGAGTTGGTAACTCTGTTTTGTATCCCTAGCCCTCGACTAAACGTCCGTGCCGGGCTTTGTTGAATAAGTTATTGAAAGTATAAATAAACGGAATTTTGTACTAGTGCCCGGTCCCCTTTTTCAAACGGTTTTCGCGGAATTTCGTCCATTTCTAAAAGATTAACTTAAAAGGCCCGGCCACAGAAATGATATACCTGTTAGTCTCATCACTATGACGATCACTGCAACTTCCAGAAAGTAATGAAAAGTGGTGCCATTTTGCCAAATAGAATTTTGAGCTAAAAATAGCCTTGATAGGTCACATGATAATTAATGACTGCAACCATATATAATTCAAAGTTATTGAAGTTACACCTAGGTAGTCTGTCCATAAGTTATTTTACGCTATATTGAAAGCTTAAAAAGTTAAACCACATCCTCTGTTTTTGAGGAATTAAATAGAAGACCCATGCCTTAATTTTCTCGAGTATAAGGCATAATTGACAAAATAATTTCCGGGATAAAGGGTTACGGCTGTCAGGAGCCCAATTTGATGGACTCCTGCGGCTGTACATTAATTATAACCGATTCACGAATTTTAAACTTAAGCGATTTTTTTTACCCTGACCAACCAAGCTCTTAGGGCACTGGTAGGGTAAGTTAGCAGAAAAACTCCGAATATCATAAACGAAAGGTTATCCAGAAATTTTTAGACTTTGTCACCTGCCGCTCTACAGCTTAAATTTCTCGCCCAATATTTGCTCCTTCGAATAGTGATTTTACAGAAAAAAAGTCGTTGGGTGCCCCGCAAATTTGGCTTGATAGGACAGCGTATGGGTTCCCTGAGATATATCCAAAATTACTCCCTTAAGTTAAATGATTATTGGCATTGGTGGATGGTAATGTTGAGTGCGATGCCAGTTGAGATACTGACAGCTAAATTAAATTCATTATCCAAAAATACAAACAAATGATTGTCTACAACAAGTAATATCTTCCAACACCTTTATTTCTTTGTCAGGTTTGGCTCACTGAGTATTGATCGCCCACTATAATTCTACATGTGAGACAACAGACTAGCCCACAATTTCAGTAGCTTCACAGCAGCTGTGGGTTAAACTCCGTCTTCTCCCTCTGGCAAACGATATGCTCGGATGAACAACAGCCATCGTTATTCCACTTTCCTTTGCCACCTCCGCTGACGAGCAAGATCGCACAGTTCTCTGATCCAGCATTGTTAGGCTCACCGGAATTCCATGCAGAGAAGGTATCCGCTACTAGCGTCCCGTCGAGCCACTCAAAGACGTTGTCACCCTTGGGTGCTATCATTCCAAGCCGTGTATTACCACGCCCTTCCATCAGACTTGTAAGGACAGCGTTCTGCTCGGCTGACTTGATGATTGGCAGGGTTGCATTGAGTTGCTTGCATCGGTAATATCCCTCAAATGTATTCGTTTTTTGGGGGAGTATAAAGTAGCAGTGATTTCCGTTTTCAAACCAGCCCTCTGGACAAGCTAAACCGAGATACAAAACATAATTTTCCTTGTAAGTCTTTCTAATAAAAAAAAGTTCTGAAAACGACAAACCTTGTCATAAGCATTCCACATGATCTCAGTTTTTGCAGGCTTGACGCTTTTCTTGGTGGCAAACTGCTCAGTGTGCTCAGTGATAGAATAGTGTTGGCGAATTGTGTTGGAAAATAAGGATGTCAGTTGGCTTACATAGTTCTGTCATTCCGATACCTTTGCAAATGTCTTCTGAAAGCTTACCTCAGCCCTCCCCCGCGGCCGGAAGTCTAAAGTCTAGCTGCAAAACACTAATTACGTTCGCTTTGCCTAGTCCCTGTTGGCGTCTTTCTAGGCCCTCCCGGTTAATGCATTTCGCTGACGTCTCAAAAAATCGCTCGGACCACGTCACCCGAAATGCATCAGCCGCGCACAATAACGAGGTCTGGGGTCTAGGCAGACGTACGCCCACGAAGATATAGCTATCTTGCTAAGAAACTGCCATGCTATTTGCTAACTTTTTTAAAAAGCTAAAGCGCGCCTTCACATCAGTTGAATTCCATAAATAATGGTCCAGTTTCGCTATGCTGCTCTGTGAACGTGTATTCTTATCATTTGTGATACGTCTAGTGTACTCTATTATAACTTCAAACTGGGCCCGAGAATTTTTAAAGTGAAAAGCGTCTTAATTAAGGAAACAATGAAGGGAATAAAAAGCAATATCATTGGTGGCAAATTACTCCTTAATTCTGGCGCGAAATTTTAGCGCTAATTTAAAACTTCACATCTGAAATTACACGATTTGATGGGCTCCTGAAAATTGCTATAATACAATGACGTTCAGTACGTCTCAGTGCCAAGATGGCGTCAAAGTTTTAAAACCGGTTATGAATTAAGATATCAGGGCCATCAAGACTCTTTCGAAAACCTAAAAACACGAAACAGCGCATTGAGAATTCTAACAGGTATTTTTTTCGAAAAGTTAGAGAATAGTGCCATTAAGCCAAAATTCAGGCCTTAAATTTGTTACCCATGATATTAATAGGTATAAAGACTAAACAATTCTTAGAATTTGGACAAAACGGGCGTGTATTTCATCCTATTTTCAATCGTCACTATTTGATTACACAGGCTAATTATTACTAATATAATATAGTATTTAAATTAGGCTAATTATTACTTCATACTATTAGGTTAATTATTACTACTATTAGGCTAATTATTACTACGCACTTGGCTCCGGGGTCGGCGTAGGAGGTATCAAGCAGCAGCATTTTTTTTCTTGTTCTTCTTCCCTTTCCCACAGGAGGAGGAGCATCCTCTTATCCCTTTCGAGTACAGTTTAACAGGAGGGGCCGGGGGGGGGGGGAAGGAGTGGCCCGGGGGGAAGGAGTGGGCGGGGGGGAAAGGCGAGGGCCCGGGGGAACGGAGTGGGCCGGGGCGCATTGGTTTGTTGGCTGTTATTGATACGCCGACTTCACAGGTTTATCCTTAGATGTTTTAGAAGGCCATCAGGAGACAGGAGCGCGGATATAACATTTTTTGTATCATTTTTTCTCCCGTTGCGGCTCCGGGGTTGGGAGTGGGTGTATCAGCATCCATCTTTTTTTTTTTTTCTCACTTTCCCTCCCCCCCGGGGGGGGGAGGCGCCCTGTTTCCCCTTGGGGGGCGTTTTGCAGGGGGGGGGGGGGGGGGGGGGGGAAGGGGGGGGGGGGGGGGAAGGAGTGGGCCGGGTGGAAAGGAGTGGGCCCGGGGGAAAGGAGTGGGCCGGGGCGGATTGGCTTGTTGTACGTTATATATACGCCTACTTCCAAGATTTTTTATTCGATTTTTTAAAGCGCTTTCAGGAGACAGAACGGCGATTAAAGTTTCTAATTAACACAATCTTTTTATGTCTCTCTTTTTTTCTTCACTGGCCAAATTTTGAAATTAAAACAGTAAACTGATCCTTACGGGAGGACGTGCATGGCTTATTATTTCAAAAATCCCCCAAAAAGTTATCACGAGTAGACTACGATTACTCCCCATTTTTCCTCAGGGATAGTTGAGCGAGCGAAACGCGAGCGCGCGTGAAAATCACCCCACGAGAGAAAGGCGAGACGCGGAGGGGAGAGAGAACGACCGTGGACAAGGCAGCTTGAAAAGTCAAAACGTTGCCCAGTCCTTGAATGAGACGATGTGAAAATAGGACTCAGTTTAGCCTCCTCTCAGGATATTAAAATAGCTAAAAGTGTAAAACTTACATTACTGTTCGTTATCAAAGAAAAAGTGTAAGTAGTATTTTGTGCCATTTCCGAACACTTAACCACCCAAATTTCACCGTGGGAGTAGCCCTCGGACCCCCTCTTAGTATGATCACCTTTTTCGCATCCTCGGATTGCACGTTCTGCTTCCTGCAGGTCCCTGGCATAACCCACAGCCAGGAGACTCAGAACCACGATAAACAACAGGCCGTTCATCTTTCACTCTTCTTTGACAACAGATTGATATTAATAGAAACTGAAAACCAAAATAAAAAATGTCATATTAAAATCTGCAAAGCTGGTCGCACTTTGTGAAAATTATAATTTGCAAGACATCAACCAACGTTTTCAAAGTTTTAAGGAAGCTGTGCCTTCAGATTTCACCAAGAAAGATTTTTACGATTAGTGCTCTCCGATGAAATTTGTATTATATCGCCTTCATAAAGCTACAATAGGTGAAGGCACTAAGAAATGTCTTCAGCAGGGAATTGACCTAAAAAAAAGCAACTCCTCGTGACATAGTACCTTTCAAAAGTGCTCTATCGCAAAACAAACTGTTTCATCCAACCGAAAACTTTTAAAAAGGTGAGCGATAAAACGCTCTCACCTGAAACTAAAGTCTTAGAAGGATTGACGATTTTTAGATTAAAATCTTGATTACGTCACATGAAAACCAAGAATCAAGGATTTTTACCAAGGAAAAAGAACAACCAAGGCATTGATCGCGAACGGGTTAAAACGTTCTAATATGTGTTTTTCACAGGACAATGCCTTAGCAAAATTAATCTTAATTCTTAACTCAAGACAAAGGCAAGCCTATTAGTAGAATTTGTTGGGAACTAAAAATATTATCGTTCACGTAAGAAAAACTAAACATTATACACCTTTTAAAAATAATTTAATAGCCTAAAGAACAACCAATCTTACCGCTTAACAAAGATGGTAAATATCGAGCAGAAAAATCAAGCAAATTAGTTCATTGACGTGGTCACGAATTTATATTTCTTTCTTTTTTATATTCTCAGAGAAAAAACGATAATGAAGTTTTACGAGACCTTTGCCATTTAGTTTTAGGGTGGCGACTTATAATTATATTAACGAAAACCTCCGTAAATACATCATCGATTTAATTATAAAAATTACAAATGTCTTTTCAAACAGAGCAACTTCAGAACACTCGGCCACTTTACTCAAATTTATTTACATTGTGTGAGCCAGGGCAAAACGTTTCTTTGTAATTACGACGTGAAATAATCAAACTAAAACCAAACCAAAGTCTCCAGGTGATTAAAAGCAAAAGGCCGCCGCGAGGAACAACGCAAGAGCACAAAAATATCGTTTTCGAAATGTAACCGCATTAGCAGAAATTCTCAGTGAACGGATCGTAACAGTATTTTTCTAAATAAATATCAAAAAGAAAAAGAAAAGCCTTTTTCCGAATAACCGGTTACGTACTGTGCTTTCCAGCTTCCGGGACGTAGTAAAAGTGCCGGAAATGGGAATTTTGCTACGCGTGTTTTATTTGTAACGAAAAAACAAATCTTTTACTAATAAATGCCGGAAAATATAACTGGCGGAGGGTCTCCTACAAGAAAATCACCTATTACAAAACACTCTAAGACAGACATATAGCTTTCATAGCTTGTATACCCCTTAATTTTCCAGTTTTTACACCTTGGTGTCTAACTCACAGAATCACGAGCGTGCCACCTAGTGTTTTTGTTGCATGATAAAACTCGCACTTAGGAGTTTAGAACACAATAACATTACAATAACACTCGCTTACTCAAGTTAAAACATATTAACCTTTAAATTTCTACTTGGTGAGCAAGCGATTTCATAATGCCGTGGTGTGTGATTCACAGAATCACGGGCGTACCACCTAGTGTTTCCGTTGCTTTAAAAATTGCACTTAGAAGTTTAGATGGCATTACAATAACACTTGTTTACTCGAACCAAAACATATCAGACACATTAACCATTAATTTTCTTCTGTGCGCAAGTGATTTCATAATACCGTGGTGTCTAACCCACAGAATCACGGGCGTGGCACCTAGTGTTTCTGTTGCTTTGCGATATCAAGCGTACGATAAACATAAGATCATCG
>CALNXI010000027.1:179371-184371 GCA_942486025.1 Porites evermanni | reverse complement strand
TTTTGGAAGATTATCAGTACCACCCAAGTATGTCTACATTCTTTTCTGCTGACATTTGCCTCGCGCGAGTTCTAGCTAAACGCGCGCGCGCGTACTTGTCAGAGTGCCGATATTGATCGAAAGGAAATGGCTGCGTCCTCCACAGGCATTAGGGTGGGAGCATGGAGCAAGCGAGAAGCGTAAGAGCTGGAGACAAGCAAGTAGCGCGAGAAGGGGATGATGATGGGAATGGGCGCATAGCCTAGTCTACCTTAGACTACGAGCAGTCTGTTTTTTCTGTAGTCCATCTAGCAAAACGCGAGACACGCAAATGTCGCCTCGCGGCGAAGCCGCGAGGCGCGCGTGCATTCCCCTTACTAAATCTGACGAAAAAGAGAGAGTGCTCGCAGTCTACCTCCCAGCCGTTTTTGTCTCGTCACGCAACGCTCCTCCTCTCGCGTGACGATACAAAAACGGCTGCAAGGAAGACTAGGTAGACCCTTGATAACCCGGGGGGGAATTCGCATATGAAAGGGGTGGGGATGCTCGTCGGAAATTTTGAATTAAACGCCTAAAGGAGACCGATCTGGGAGGGGCTCAAGCTTTTTTTGACCCCTAATAGAGGCCCCGTTAAAATACAGACAATATGTTTATTTTTATATTTTTTCGTGTGCAACCCTAAACGAGACCTTCACGGCTAAATATGATGGCGTTTTGCCCAGAACACCCTAAGTGAGACCAAAATCCGAAATTTATACCCCTAAGCGAGACGACGAGCATCCCCACCCCTTTCATATGGGTAGTCCACCCTGGGCTTTATAATAGGCCATTATCGAGTTCCCCCAAGCCTCTGTAAGAGAAACGAGGTTAAGCACTAAAAATGATTTTTCATTCTCATGCAAATGAAGCTCGTTTTCACAAGAAAGGTTGTGCACTTGGCCTCACTTTGAAAGTGAGGGCTTTTGGAACTCGGAAGTGGCCTATTAACTCAAATGTCCCCCAAAGAGTAATCACTTGCAATGACTCATGAGCCGGATCTTTAGTAGACCTGAATCAGTAAAATCTTTAAATTTTATACCAAATTTTGAAATTAAAACAGTGAACTGATCCTTAAAGCTGGAAGGGTGATAGAAAAAATAAAGAAAGAGAACAAATATAAAATGGTGAAAGATATTTGTCTCTTACACCAGCTGTTTCCCTTATTTTACACTTCGCCCAATGTAAGGGAATCCAAGACACTCTTCGATTCTGGATTCCATGCTGTGGATTCCAGATTCCACAGCATGGAAGATTACTAAATTACAGATTCTTTGCCAGTGGATCTTGGATTTCAATCATTATCGGGATTCCAGTTTTGTTAAGAAGTATTTTGGATTACAAAAACCTGGGATTCCGGATTATGGTAATTCCAGATTCCAAAGCAAAAACTTCCTGGATTCTGGTATTCCGATTCCCTAATGTGGGGTGAAACACTTAGAAATGAGGGTACATTAGGCATTCATCCACTTTATTCTAGTATATATATTATATTTATTTTTCAAACACGTTTTTACTCTCTTTTAAACATCACACAAACACTTCACTTACTGGCCAATAAATTCACTAAGCTGCTGTATAAACTCTGAGTAAGTTAACAGGTTTCTCTAGCTCATACCCCTTAGGAAAACACCCAGCTCCATAGAGCTATATAATCAGTGTTTCACTCTATGGTGGCTGCAGTGTCGTTTTTGAATTCTTTTTCCATGAATTGGCAATAATATGGGGTCATTGATCAACAGCTGGTTGAAAAACCTCTTGGCATGTGACTGTAACAGCCCGTCTTTAGGAATTTTTATAATAAATCATGATATTTATTATGTTTAATACTTATTTTATTTCCATCTTTCAAGGTCATAAGAATAATCAAAATGGTAAAATCCTCTCATTGCTCTGTTGGCGAGTCTCTTTGATACCAGTTGGAAGTCGTGCTTTGTGTAAAATTTAATAGCGGCTTCTTGAGCACTGGTTGTCAGCAAAACAATTTGTTTATACCCAACTTGCTTCGCATAAAACAGAAGTGTGTCAAGAAGTTGTTTGGCGACACCTAATCTACGGAATTCTGGTAAAACAGCCATTCTCCGAAGCCTTCCAACAACTTCCCTAGACTTTCCAAAGCATCCTTCGTGGCTGGTATCGGGAACGAGAGCTACCATACCGATTACTATTCCGTTGCACTCTGCAACCCACAAGTGCGACATCTTTTGCTGGAAATATGTATGTTCTATGTCTGCTAGATCAGTGTCTAAACATTCTTGAATGTACCTTGAGAAACCAATGTGTAACACAGCAAACAAAACAATCAAAATGAAAATGAGAATGATAAAATACAGTGCTAAAAACCAAGAAAACCATATAACACTTAGCACTGCTGCTGGTAATGATAAATATAATCCATAAACAATGGCTTGGTTCATGACATCTCGGACTAGGGGACTGCGCATTTCTCCCATGCTTTCAGCAAAGATGTTACGAACCACATCGGTATCACATGACTCAAAAGGACGAATCACAATGTCAGTATATCTGGTTTGTTTGCCATCTAGCTTTAATGTATTGGAATGTTCCTTTTCAAGTTTCATACCTGAATGAAAAGCAGAGTAAATAGAATTTTTTAGTACATACTAAAACAGTGGATAGTGTTTTTCACGCGCTCTGATTGGCTACTCAATCAGTGATTATCCTGCACTATTCACTGATTCACCTGCAGTTCCTCCGAGCGAGTGATGCCAAACTCACATAAGTTGCAAGCAAAATGCCTTCCCAGTTTGCTGCCATAACAAACAAAGACATTTCACAACTAATCAAGCAAGCTGTTCCCGAAATACTCGAAGAAGGTGACGACGTTCAGTTTGGAAGTTTTAACAGGTAAAGCTTTGTCTTTTTCACTCAAATTTATCGATAAAACCGGTGAAAATGTTTTTTGTTTATAAATGCAAATTAAGCTTAAGTCTTGGGTTACTTCATTTAGTTGACTTGTTCATAAATAAGCTTAAAACTAAATTTAATAAATCTTTTTTTACAGAATGATTATAAATACAAAAAGAATTCACAACTCCTTTTAAAGAAGTTTCCCTGCAAGAGCTAAACAAATGGCTTCAAAAGTTTTATTTGTCGGCAAGAAAAAGCGACTGCTGCGGCCGTTCGGTCATTACGCACCAAAATTGTAATCGTTGGCAACAGTGTTTGAGTTAAAAATCATCATTTTTGTGCTCAATTATCTCACTGTTTTAGTATATAAACAATTATTCACCTCAGTGTTGGTGGCTAGTAGTGGATATTTACTTCGCTGCTTAGCAGCTTGGTAAATATTCACGACTAGCCACCTCCACTTCGGTGAATAATTGTTATATACTCTAGTGCAATGAAAAAAAAATTTCCTACCTTCGTCTTTATCAGCAAAAGCAAAAAAAAAAAAAGAAGAAACATTAAAATTACATTAGATAGTCAACTGATTAATTGATTAATTAATTTTAAAAATTGCTTAATTATTTTAAAGCTGTTAAGTTCTAGTTTATGAGACACTCCTGAGCTAGATATGCATGAAACAGTTAAGCAGTTTATTTTTAAAATTAAAATTATTAGTTCAGTATATTTAATGCAATATGTTCTCAATTTGTTATTGAAATGTGGTCTGGCAGGATTAGTTTCTGGAATACCTTTTTCACCGATATTATCATCATCTGAAGAAAATTTATTTAATCCCTGGGGTATTAATCTTTTAATGTTAAGTAATAGCCCTAATAAGCTCACTAAATGAAATGTGTTTACTGCATATGTTTAAACAACAAGCTTAAAATATTGTAAGTCACCGACAATAAATCCTTATTCACGGACATTTTAAAGACTGACCTTTCTATCATATTAACGCTTTCACTGATTTGAGCAGTCGATTATCTTGCTGGTATATTCGTTTTAACCCATGTCCATCAAAATTAGATAATGAACGTAAAGAAATGCGCCCGCATTACCGCGAGGAAACTATTCAACGAGATTCGTACGTCAAATATGATGAATAAAATGTACCGAACCTAATTTGCATTAAATGTGAATATTTCATCAACTTTAAAACTGCCACTTTATTTTAGAGAAAATGATTTAAGATAAAAAAAAATTGTCCTATTCGACAATGATTTTCAGTACCCTCAATTATCCAGAGAATATCGGGAAAATTATTGGGACTACGCAAGGCACTTTTTCCTTCCCTAATGCCTGCTAGAGGGGGACATTTAGCCGACGGTAGATAAAAGATGATCAATGCAAACAATAGTACTTGTTTTGAAACACCAGTAACAGTAAAATAACTGATAGCTTTGCTCAACAGAGAAGCTCTTATTTATCAATAACGAACCAATCTTAATCAGCGACGATGAGGGAGGAGAAACGTCTGCCGTTCGCAGGCTATACTCAGACTCCCTGGATAAAAACCTTTGTAATCAACCCCCACCCCCTCGGAAATTACTCCTTTCGGACCCCCCTTCCCTCGGAATTTGCCTCCTTTCGGACCCCACTCTAGCACGGATGTTTTCGCAGGCTAACCCCACTCCCCTCGGAATTTCCGTTGCCCTCCGTGGCGGAGGGAGGGTATGGATATTTTTTGGAACTACACATTACAAGGTAACTGGCCTCAGATGTTGCGACCATTTTCCTTCCCCTCTAGAAGTTCTGTTTTTCTATTTCAGTTTTGTACGGGGTAACGCAAAATATACCCGCAGCCCTAACCCTGACAGAATTTTCATGTATCGATTCAAATGATAAACAAATTTTCTTTAGTGTGGAACAAGCCAATCAGAAACACTTTTCTAATCACGTGATTTCTGAACGCGCCACGTTCAAATTTTGAAACATTTGTCGAAGCAAGATGCGAAGGTTTACAACTCTTTGGTTTCTAAAAGTACAATACTCTTTCGCGAACAATTTCTTCTTGCCATCTTTCCTAACTTTGCTTCAAAAGACGTGAATGGAATAGAGGTTCGACGTGACTG
>CALNXI010000027.1:160296-173028 GCA_942486025.1 Porites evermanni | reverse complement strand
AACCAATGTTCGTAAAAAGTGATGCTTTGAAACGTAAAACGTTGTCTGGACCTTCGTCTCTCTTTCGGTAGCGCGCGGCAGATGATGGGTTTCAATGTTTGTTGAGACAGCTACTGTTACTTTATTAATATAATTGGCCGGCTGGACATCATCTTCTGGAGCAACTTCATTTCGTCATGTGGACAAGCCAGCCAACCAACCACGCCTAACCACGCAGCATCTAGAACCCAGTCCCCATTGGCACAGCATGACCGTGAGCATGGGCATGAACGTGGGGACGCATGACGAAAGGTAGCAGCCCATATAAGGTAGGGCTGACTCATATGGTGCATCGTCTGTTAAAACTGTTTTCAGCGGAACGTCGCGTTAATTGGAAACGAAGAGTGCCGGAGTAACATTTTCTATATTCTACGAACGCGTGTGAAGGTAAGTCTGCAGTTTTTGCAAACGTTGCACCATATTAGTCAGCCCAAGTAACCACAGGGACGCCAGGTTAGTGAATTTGTTTTTTTAGTTACATAATAATTCGGTTCGGTCATCAACTCGGCTTTTTTCCGATTTCGATTCGACTTTCGGTCTGCGAATTTATCTTCAAACGGCTAAAGGCTTGGTATCGACAATGTTTCGATAGCAGCCGCTGTTCATCCCTGCGTACGGTCCGGGGGGTACCCTGGGGTGTCTAATTCGAAATGTCACATTTTAAGGACATATGGACATTCCTCGGTTTCAACTGGACCCTAAATTTTTCTCGTAGGAGCGCGCCCTTTATTGAAGTAATTAATCATCCTTTGTAACTGGTTACTGTTGATTCAATAAAAGAAACAAATGACTTTTGTGTTGTTGGCGTGTGTTTTTTCTATTAAACATAAGCACTAATAACTTTCTTAGTACTAAAACTGTATTTAGTAATAGTGACGGAAGAAATTAGCATGAATAAAGTAAAACAAAACACACTTAGTTGCCAGCGTCTTTTTTATAGCTTATTTTTAAGGCTTCATAGTTAAGTAGATGAATTACTAATGTTTTTGTTTCAGCAACATGAATCGCCATCTCTACTTTGTAACCGCTACATGAATTCAATAAAAGAAACAAATTTTTTTGTGTTGTTGGTGTGTTTTATCTATTAACATTCACTAATAACGTTCTTAGTACTAAAACTGTATTTAATAATAGTTAGAAGCCATAGCATGAATAAAGTAAAACAAAAAACACGCGCAGTTGTCAGTCTTTTTTTTATACCTTATTTTTAAGGCTTCGTAGCTAAGAAGATAAATTACTAATGTTTTTGTTTCAGCAACCTCGAACGACAACGAATCAGCATCTTTACTTTGTAACGCTACATGGAATTCAATAAAGAAACAAAATCTTTTGTGTTGGTAGTGTCTTTTTTCTAATAAGGATTTACTAATAACTTTCTTAGAACTAAAGCTGTATTTAATGATAGTTAAAAACAATAAAATAAGAAAAAAAACGCACGAAGTTGTCAGAGTCCTTTTTTATAGCCTTTCTTAAAGTTTTTATAGGTAAATAGATAAATTACTAACGCTTTTATTTCAGCAACCTCCAACATCAAGGTTTTTTTCTCTTTTTTTCTACCGGCTATGTTTTTGGAACGAGGAGCGTGTAAAGAATACATCTTTGAGGGTGCGCCCAGTCAACATCGAGTACTGCTTTGGCGGCCAGCGTTCCTGAAGAAACGCTTCAAATCACTGAAATCCGAATGAAGTAAGAGTTCGTCTACTCCAAGTTAGCCAGATGATTTGTACCTAGTCAGTAATGTGGTTACACTTTGATGATCAATAAAGTTGTTTTACTATTGCGTTTCAGTGTCTGGTCTTGTAAAACCGCACAAAGTGAGACTAACATCTTTTAAATTGCACCTAAAGAGATTATCATTATTGTAATTATGTTGTCTTTTTTCATCAATAAAGTTGCAAGCACACAATGATCTGTTCAGTGTTACGTTTTTCTACTAACCTACTATAAAACATAGAACGTTATATTTCAGGAGCATGAAACGCGACCTTTTTTGACAATTTTTTTCGGAGAATAAATGGAGGAGAGATCTATACTGGGCGCGCCCTGTTCAAGAAGTGCAAGACATCATTTTCTGACGTTTTCTGTTCAAGATGTCACTTTTTTAACCATGTTTTTGGTGAGTCCATTGGAGCGATTCAGACCCGGAAGAAAGATTTCACGTTCTTCTAAAGGTAAGGCAAATGCTACGTATTTGAAGCTATTTTAACGTCCAAGTTTGTATTTTTATAGTTTCCAGGTCAAACAAGCAGCAGTTGAGAGAGATGAGTACGCGTGCCCTTTCCATATTGATAGATGAAAAGAGAACAAGGCATGTACCGTAAGTAGTTAAGAAATTTTACATTTTCACAGCACAGAAAGACTGGAAAAGTTTCAAGCTAGATATTTGTCAACATGAAGGAACTTAACTGTGCATTATGTACATATGAAATCCATCCACAGACGATGTGCTGGATCATACTTTAACCGCGGTATTCCAACTTGTATACAGACATATGTTCTTTCCCCACATTTCTTGTCATTATTTCATTTCATACTAATCAATGTCTTGGACGAAGCTGTTGTTTATTTAAGCAGGCAAGGTACTCCAGAAGTTCAGCCTGAGATGCCCTCGTTAACGTGATTTAAAGCAGTGGCGTTAACTTGCTGTCTGGTAAGTGTACTTATTACTAATAAGGGAAATTTTAAAAAGCTAGTACATATGTCAACACCTGTCTAACGCAAACGAGAGAAAAAGGAGAGAAGTTTATCACTAAGCTTGTGCATCGCAAAATCATGCAAACTGAATTTGAATTTTGTTTTAGTCTGGTCAGGAAATCCCAGATGTTTTAGCAGACCCGGGGGTCTTCCCTGTAATGGCTATGGGGGTAGGCTCCGCCCGAAAGGGATACCTTTTCAGGTTTTATGTATATGAAGGGGGTCGGAACTCTGTCATTTCGGTCTGTAAAATGGCCCAACAGGGTTAAGAGATGCATTTCACGGCTGTGAAAAAGTCCAGAAAACGCTCCGGTTCGAGGTTTGTTTATAACTTCAAAGAGTGCATTTACAGCAGTTAAAATTGATACAAAGTTCTAAACAAGATGGGTGAGAAGAGCACCATTTTTCAATAGAGGGTATGCTGAAGGGGTACTTTGTGCCAAAAATGGTATATCAAAGGGTAAGGGGGTCGGACCTACGGGCGGAGCCTCCCCGTAATAAAATTTGTTGAGTACCCCCCCTCCCCCTCGGCATAGCAACTAACAAAGTGGACTTTCATCTAGGGCAGTAACAAGTTTCTATTAATTGAGCTTACCTTCTGATAACCTCATCCAATGTTTTCTCTCCTTTATTTTTTTTCAGCGTACCAAAACATCAGATTGTATTCAAGAGCCAGACCAACAGAGCGAGCCGGACCATTTTGCACAGGCTAACCAACAGACCAGACAACTTTCTCTTAGCAGAGCACCATACAGTCCTGATCATTTTCCTGTTGGCATGACTACCAGACAAGACCATACCTATCCACCATCCTACAAGACCAGCTCATACAAGGTAGGGTTGATTCTTATGGTGCATCGTCTGTTTAAAGCTGTTATCAATAACATCGCTGCATTAAGACAGGAGCGAATAGCAACCTTTCAGCTATATTTCATGAACGTGCTTGTGAGATAAGTGAGCAGTTTTCACAAACGTTGCACCATATCAATCAGCCCAAGTTTACAGAAGGACATCAGGTTAGTGAAATTTGTTTTTCTTGTGTAATTTAGATCATTTCCGATTTTGATTCGGCTTTCGGTTTGTCTCCGAATTAAGCTCTAAACGGCTGAAGGCTTGGTATCGACAGTGTTTCGATAGCAGGCCGCTATTTACCCCTTCATACGGTCCGGGGAACTCTGGGTTGTCTTATTCATAGCGTCCCGTACTATGGACATATGGTCATTCTTCGGTCTCAGTTTCTTGTAGGAGCGCGTCCTTTATTTAAGTAATTAATTTTTCTCTTTGTAAGTGATACGTACATGGAATTCAATAAAAGAAAAAAATACTTTTGTGGTGTTGGTGTGTGGTTTTTCTATTAAAAAGCCCCGAAATTTTTGTGGTAGGAGCGCGTTAATTATTCAACTAGCTAAATATTTAACCTCTGTAACTGCAACAATTCAATAAAAGAAAAAACCTCTTTGTTGCNTCAGCCCAAGTTTACAGAAGGACATCAGGTTAGTGAAATTTGTTTTTCTTGTGTAATTTAGATCATTTCCGATTTTGATTCGGCTTTCGGTTTGTCTCCGAATTAAGCTCTAAACGGCTGAAGGCTTGGTATCGACAGTGTTTCGATAGCAGGCCGCTATTTACCCCTTCATACGGTCCGGGGAACTCTGGGTTGTCTTATTCATAGCGTCCCGTACTATGGACATATGGTCATTCTTCGGTCTCAGTTTCTTGTAGGAGCGCGTCCTTTATTTAAGTAATTAATTTTTCTCTTTGTAAGTGATACGTACATGGAATTCAATAAAAGAAAAAAATACTTTTGTGGTGTTGGTGTGTGGTTTTTCTATTAAAAAGCCCCGAAATTTTTGTGGTAGGAGCGCGTTAATTATTCAACTAGCTAAATATTTAACCTCTGTAACTGCAACAATTCAATAAAAGAAAAAACCTCTTTGTTGCCGGTGTGTTGTTTTTCTAATAAATAGTTACTGATAACTCTCTTAGGTCAAGCTGTATTTAAAAATACTTTTAAAAAAAAGAGCATCAATAAAAGTAAAACAAAAATGTCCACGGTTGTCAGTGTCTTTTCTTATAGCCTAAACTGAGAGGTTTTTTTTTAAGCAACTATGTAATTTACTAATGCAATTTGATTTCAGCAACCTCGAACACCAAAGTTTTTTCCTTTTTTGAACTTCCGATCGTCTTTTTCGAGAGAAAAATGAAGAATACATCTTTAAGGGGCGCGTCCGGTCAACATCGAGTTTTACTTTGTCTGCGTTCCTGAAGAAACGCTCTCTTCTGATGGCGACTGAGGCAAGAGATCATGTACTAGAACAGTATCCACGTGAATTGTACTTAATTATAATGTAATTGTACTTTGATGAACAATAAAGTTGTTTGAATGTTTAAACAAAAGTTGTTTGGCATTTTGTTGCTTTCTTATAATGTAAGTACAAATGCTTTAATACAACTGACGCAAGCGCTTAGAAGTTTGCGCTTCACTGTGCGCAAGTTAATGTAATAACTTGAACTTTGTGATCAATAAAATTAAAAAAACAGAGGATCCATGAGTCGTTTTTTTTATACTAACGCAACATAATACCTAGGATTTTGTATTTCAGGAACGTGGAACGCGAACTTTTTTCTTTTCTGCCATCGCTTTTCGGAGAATTAATGGAAGACACCTTTTTTACCGGGCGCGCCCTTTCGAAGAACTTGAAAGAAGTCATTTTTTTGGCTCTGAAAAGAACGTACAAGACACCGGCGTTTTTTTTCAAGATGTTACTGTATTTTTTAACACTTTGGGTGTGTTAATTCAAGAAACGCTTGGGGCCAGATTTGGACTGAACAAAGAATTCAAGTGCCGAAGGTAAGAGTCATGGATATATCGATCAAGGTATTTTAACGTTCCAGATTGTTTTATATGTTTTAGGTCACACGATATAAGGGGTCAGTGAGTGCAACCGTCCACAATGTTCAGAAGTGACAAGATAGTAAAGAAAATAGCGTACATACCGTAAGTACAAAAGAATTAGGTATCCTGCAAAATTACAAAGAAATTACAATACCATTCACCAAAGCTAAAACGAGTTTCAATCTCGTTATGTTTCACTGAATACTCCCAACTCTTGAAAACGACTCGCCGACGAGTGGATGGACCGTGATTGGACCATAGTTATTCCAGTTACAACGCCGACATACTAGACTTGATTTGCTAATCAATTGCCTTGTAAGCTGTCATTTTATTGAAAACAGGTGGAATACTCTAGAAAACACTAAAGATTCCTTAAGGTGGCGAGAGGCGATTACGAGAATCAAGCCCGTTGACTTTTGTTCAGTGGTTTCTGGTAAGTCTTTTAAGTTTGTAAGTGGAATCAAGCCACGTCACCACTCCCTTAACGAAGAAGACAGAAGCAACAGAGAGGCCTTCATTACAATGGCTTCACTTATGATTCAGTTTTTCGCAGAAGTATTTCACTCAGATCAGAAAATCCCAATTGTTTTAGCAGCAATGAAGTTTATCTCTGTAGTGAGAGATTCGGAACCGCTCACATGGAAATTTAAAGGCGCAGAACGACATAATATCAAACTAAACCAGTACAAACATTTAAACAAATCGTTATATATTTGAAATTTCCTGTTATGAAAGACGTTTTATTTAGGCACGGAAACTGCCGATGCCACGAAGCTCCTATCGATCAGAGTGGCTGCATGGATGATGATATTGATGAGACATGATAACAAAGAACTAGGCCTACAGAACAGGCACTTTCTTTCGCGTTTTTCGGGCGACCACGAAGCGGACGTGGATCGCGAGACACGCGCGACGGGTGCGCGTTATTTTTTTCCGCGCGATTCACCACTGCGCGTGTCTCACACCCACGTCTGCTTCGTGCTCGCCCGAAAGAAAGAACTTGCAGAATGGAACCACAGAGGTGAGTACAATAGTTAATCTTGCACAGGTTTTTTCGCGCGGGATTTATAAGAAAGTGGCAAGTTGCAACAAAGAATTTGCTAGAAGCGAATCTAAGGGTCTTAGTTGCAGTGAACGATTTATGGAAAATCTTGTAAAAAATATATGAAAAAGATGGCAAATCCAGTTAAACCTCTAGAGTGGGTGGGACAAATCCCTTTTAACAAAAAAGGTTTCCCTTGTATTGTTTCAAACTTTCCTGTTTCGATTTTTGAACTAAAATTATATAAAATGGTACCAAAAGCAGCACAATGTTGAATTATTTCAGTTCTAGCTGTAGTCAAAAATTCGAAGTTTAAGAAGAATCAATTTTTTTATTTTTTTGTCATGAGCAAATGCAAAGTACCAAAGTACCTCTTTGAGTGACTAGAACATTTTCGACAATTTAGGAGAAGGTAAACCTGAGAATTTTCAAATAATTTGAGGGCTTTTTGGGTTAAATATGCAATCTATCATTTCCATCTCGGTCAAGAGAGGTTTGCAATTACACCCATGGATTTGGAAATAAAACGAATTTACAGAGAACAAATTCACAGAAAAAATGTTTCTTGGCATTAAATCTGAGCCAACATTTTGTATACTTGAAAACACAAGCAAACTTCACCGTGGTATGGAAACGGACAAGATTCAACTCCCTTCCCCCTTAGTTTTTGACTGTGTTTCAGTTATTTTAATCATTCTATGTACAACAGACTGATGTTAATATTTTGGGATATGGAGATGCTGGCAGGCCTGGATGTCGTTTTTAGTCATCTTTGATTCCTGTTTAAAAAGAGCATTTGAAACTAAAATAATAAGATTTGAATGGAACTATTCGAAAGTTCTGCTTAGGGAGGTTTCATTTGGATGGCAACATCGGAAGATTTCTCCCAAATGTTACAAAGTTAGAGTGAAAAATCATACATCTCGCCATAAATTAGTCTTGTAGCGACAGGAAATCTTCTCAATGATTTTCATGGGGAACTGACACAATCGCTTGCATTGTTTCAACGCCTCTTGTTTTTTAGAACTCTTTTACTTAGTCTACGTAGGTCAGTCACCCCAAGGAGTACCGGAGTTGAGAAAGCTGTCAAGAAGTCTCCACTTGTGATCCATGGGACATTAAAGGAGGCCTCAAATTAAAGCAGAGGTTTGTACGAGAATAGAAAAGTAATCCCTCTTGAGTTGTGATAGTAACCAAAGAATAGGGATGAGAAAGACTACAATCCTAACAAAAGGTGAATGGCAAATACAATTGTATTAAAAAGGACAAGCGTAAACAAACAAAAGAAGACAACGTTAAGATGAAAAGGACAAGTCAAAGAAAAAAATACGGAAATAACCCCTTTTTTAAAATTTTAAAATGCTTCGGCGCGACGCCATTTTAAACACAGTTGTAAACTGAGATTTGGACTGCCCGGGCACCCTTAAATGTGTTTCGCAGATAGATTACCACGACGACATAAGAGGAGCAGGAAAATAAAATCGCATCGAAATCAGAGAAAAGATAAAAACTGATTACAAATATCGTCCAAAGAAAGTTATATGAAAAGGGATTTATTTAAAACTGATAGTTTTTGTTTGTTTGTTTGTATGTTTCAACAGCTACAAAGGAAGGAGCAAACCGCCTTGACTGCGCATGACTGAAACTGTTAAAAGGAATGACCAGATCGAGATGGAACGGACATTCAAGTCTTTCATTCAAGTCTGAACTTTTAGAAACTCGGTCATTTTTTTCCGTGTAAGCAGAAAAAAAGAAACAAGAAACGTTTAATTCGAAAAATGAAAAATTGCAATTTCGTAGGAACTATGAGTTTGCTAAAACGTGAAATCGCGAAGAAAATGGGTCATTGCAAAACACAAAATTTTCTTAATGCCACGATGTATGGTGCGCGTTTAGTACGCCATATACTATCCAGTGTCCTTAACCAGAACATTGAACGAAATAAAAATTGAGTTTTTTTTTTTACCATAGAAAATAGAAATGTAGCTGAAAATGTAATAAAATGTACAAGGAAAATGAAAAACTAGAATAGCCACAGCTTCACTGATATAAGTTGATTTGTAACTTGTAATAAATCAGTTACCTCAACGGAAACAAGATGTGTTCGCAACTTTCAGTACAGGCATTTAGACCGGACGATTAGATCGACTAATCTGGGACCTCCGAACTAACTAATGCTTGCATAACCTAACGCTTACAATAACCAGCTGTAACCATCTAATAGCTAAATTTCAGGGGTTCCAGATTACTTTGGTAAAAATCATTTTGGTGGGATTAAAAAAATACAGTTTATGCTGGGTTGTGGAATGTATGAAAACATGCGTCTTTCCGTTGAGTTAGTGTAGCTTATGTCTTCGAGCGATAGTCTTGATCATAACTTGTATTAGAAATTATTTAGGATCGGGACAGTGTAACGTCGAATACAAAGTCACCAGGCATCTTTAGAACTTGCGTAGCTGTATGTCTTCGTTAATCCATGAGTGAGCATTAAATTTTATTTTAAATGAAAAAGATCTTATGCGAATCAAATGGTGATAATAAAAGTTAGGACTTGTCGTGACAAAACTGAGCTGTAGTGTGAAATTGATGGGTAGTGTAAAAAGATCAATAAAAAGTATCTTTTGCTGGAACTTGTGTCATCATTTTAACGCACTTGTCAATAATTCAATAAAATTCAGTTACTTAATGCCTGGTTTGTCTCGTTGAGTGTGATGAGTGTTGTCTAGTAAAGCCCTGTTCACAGCAAAAAATGTTATGACAATTTCTTTTGGCAACTCCTTTACAAGGCTCCTGACTCCCCTTTGCCTGATCGCATGTTTATACTCGGCAAATTTGACGTTAAAACGTTTTTTCCTCGCGCGTCAGACTAGAAACGACTCTAAAGGTGGATTTCCACTGTCGTGTTATTTTTACGTATTGCAGGTAAATTTCACCAGCGTAAATAGCATAGAGCCAATGTATGGAAGGCTGCGCCTGAACGTAAAAGTTGAACTTCGCTCAACTTTGTTTAAAGGGACTGTGTCACGGCAGTCCAGTTCATTTTGTTTAATTTTGCCAATTACTCGCCCTCGATCGCTATGGAACTTAAAGTAAGCAAAGAAATTACATGTAAATGACAAAATCAGAGATCCGAAGCAAATATGTCTCCCGGGCATTATTTTTGAAGTTGCAAGCAGCAGGGATCAACTTTGAAAAACTGTTAGGCTGAACAGTTTTCAACTTTTCAAAAACCTGAATTTCAATCTTCTTCAGTTTTGCCCATCCGTGGCATCTGTTGTTTCTTTTGTTATTTTAACCTTCCTTTAAAGTTTTAAGTGGTTATTTTTATGTTTCTCTTAATTCAACGGACATTTTGTAATTTCCTAATTTGGCTGAATTTCGTGACACAGCTCCTTTAAATACGCGCGGTCTTTCATACATTGTCGCTATATTATTTACCCGCATAAAAATTACGCAACAGTTGAAATCCACACTAAAGAGCGGGGACATCATGATAACTACAATCACGGACAAAAGTAGTTGGGAAGGTTGTACAGCTTAACAGTAGTTCAGTTTTCTCCTTTACCAAATATCCCCCGTCCCCCTATTCAAAAGAGAGTTTGAGATTCGAGGACGACATTTAATTGTAAGTTTTCTCGCCTATTTTCTAAAAATAGACTCCCTGGAAAACTTCACTGCACTTTTTTCACTACAAAAGTTAGCCCGCTTATTTCCGTTGAAGGAGGTTAAGCCTCCTCCCGATCGCAAAATGATAAAACCAGGGGCACCCAACGAGAATATAGTTCAAAACCACATAAACATAGCATTGTTGAACGTACTTTAGTATTTAAACGGTAGATAAAGGCTTATTTTTATCCCCTAAAGATTTTTCATCTGTTCCGATTTCCTAGCTGAAAGTATAGTGATCCGAAAATTATAGGGATCAAAATTTACCTTTTCGAAAATTTCAGCCAGAGAAAAGGCTTCCGAAAATTCTAGGTGACGTTTTCAGGGTAAAAATCCGTTAAAAATGGGCAATTATACGATTTTTTTGAAGTTCGAAAATCCTAGGAGAGGCAGGCAAGCAAGAAATTTTTCAGAAAATGATCCGAAAATTCTAGACCTCAAATCGTCTTCCGAACAGATGATTTCCTGAAAATTGTCGTTGGGTGCCCCTGAAAATTTCTTACATTCCATAACTTGTTTTCACCACTACGACATTCTCTCTAAAACTCGTAACAGACTGACGACGGCTACCACATTTTCCCGCCAAAATGACGTTGGTTCGAGCGCGCCCACTACTTAGTATTGAGAAAATCTTGTTCACACAGTCGTTCTTGTCTTAGAATCTAAAAAGCTCTCTGTTGATGGGATATAACACAACAATTCCGCGCACAAACATTCATGTTTTGCTCAACATTAATCACATTGGGCCAGGGTCAGGAGAGGAAGGAAAAAGAGGTAGGAAGTAGCAGCCTTCCCAACACTTTTGACGATGAGTAAAAAAACGCTTCATCGCAGGTTAAAAAGAAACCTATCCTGGGTCTTTAGATGGAAAAGTGTTGACATCACACATCATGCACATGTGCGCTATACTAACTACTGCATAAAGATTGAAAAAATTGCAGAAAAAACGCCAACAAAACGCCACGAAGTCGCTTGAAAACCGCCGAAATATTCTCTGTGTAAACTGGCTTGTACCGTCTTGGTTCGCACAGTACTGTCGAACAACAAGAGTTTTTAGAATTACCTAGAGGTGTTTTTGCTGATGAGCCTTTCAAGTCCTAATATCAGCTATGATACTCTCTACACTGTCCTTCATACAATACCTATGGTAATGTTGAGGAGAATTTGCTTAACAATCAAGATGTGTAATCGTAAGTAACGACTTCCGTTACTCTCACTACCTTAGTGTTTGCTTGAGCACTAAAAATGTAACGAGAAATTGGATGTACGTCAATATTAAGGCTTGACGGGTTATAGGTCCAGGGGCCCGTTTCTCGAAAGTCCCGTTACTAACTTCCGTTGCTTTATGAGCCGAAGTCATATTCCAAAAAGAATAGTTGCGTCGGTTTTAATCCCCTAACTAGGCCGTTATATTTCGCAAACTGGTTACTTTAACGCATAACTTTTAAGACTATTTAAAATACCTCACTCTTGAATGCAAATACGCCAGCTTTTGGGGGTGTAAATTACCGGGAGATTCGAGAAACGGGCCAACGGGAAATTGAATTCCTTGTCAACTGAATCCATTTCATACACTGTGGGAGTTCCACCAGCCTACACATAAGACGAAATCCAACTGAAAAGCTGTTTCATATTTTTGTATTTCTGGAACAACGAGTAAAGTATTCTGAGTGTTGACTTGAGGTCCTTTTGAACGACATCTGCAAAAAACAAAGAAACAAACAAACAAAAAAGCTCAGTCATAAACAAGAAAGTTCAAAGGGTTACCCTGGTTGTTTACCAGTCGATCCTCGGCTAGGGCAAACGATACGCGAAATTCAGGACTGGTAAAATTTGGCTCGGAATCGCGTTTACCGTTTGTACATACCAGTTGAACTGTGAACCATTTACTGAAACTGCCTGGAACTAGTATCAACGATGGCTTTGAAGAAATGGAACAAACATTTCCGTTTGGAATGGAGCGATTTTCATATGACCTTAAAAAATTGTTTCGGTAAATGTTTGTTATTTGTTTTATAAGCCAATGGATGAAAAGATCAAAACATGGACTCTTCGTTTTCCCGCCAAAGAAAACCCTAATATGGAGAAGGCATTGCTCGATTGGCCATCGGTGTTGCAGTATGACGTCAAAGCGAAGTATCGATTGATTTCTAGAAAGTTCTCAGGCATAAAGTTTTTTCACCCGAGCGCTCGCTTAACCAACCAAAAGCCACGTGCGTTTGTATCCGTTCGATAAACCAATCAAATCGCTCTATTTCCGTTCGTTTGTTGTGTCTATTTTGTTCGCGCGTTTTCATTTCAAGGCCATACGAAAATCGCTCTATTCCGTTCGGAAAAACACGACTAGCTTTTCAAATGTTCCGTTGCTCCTGAAAATTTTCCGCTGGAAAGACCC
>CALNXI010000027.1:130856-148518 GCA_942486025.1 Porites evermanni | reverse complement strand
TAGGTAATTTTAGAGCTGGATGTAATAATTATTGTAAAATTTATTCATTTTATAGCCATGTGCAAAATTTGACTGTTTCAGGTTTGGGCTTTACTAATTTTTTTGCTCAGGAAATTTTCACTACCACCTTGCCTTTCATTATTTATCTTCCTCTTAAAAACAAAACATATTAAACCACAAACACCAGTATAAAAATTAATCTTACCAGGCAAACAGCTGGCTCCAAGGCTTGCACAACAAAAGAGGAAAATTCTTTCTCTTCTGAATCCTGACGAAAACATTGGGCATGAGAAAATTACACTGCAAGCTTACACTTTAATTTTGTGGTTTTATGGTTTTGTGGCTTGCTTGAATGGCCTAATCTTTGCCATGATTGATGGGACCACAATAAGCATTCCTCCATCTATATAATATCTATTTTAGAGATGTTTATTCAGTCAGTGACAGTAGGCTGCTCAGAAGAAAAAAATCTGAGTTCTCCAAATGAGGAGACCCTCTGGCTACTATAGTCCAGATGCTCCACCACTACATGAGACTTGTGGAAGCTAGGACCTCCATACTAGGTTCATGTGTCAAACATCCTGCAAGCTGCTAGCTCTGGAATGTTGATGTGTGCTCATGTGCATGATCGTATAACCAGAAAAAAAAACAACAACAACAACAACATTGTGCCACTGGACACTTAATGTGATCTCTTCTGTATTCACCAAGCTTAAAATTCACCATCACATTTCTAAGACATCAAATAAAATCACACTTATTTCAGAATTGTACAGAAAAAAAAGTGAACCACAACATCAAAAGTAAAATGGAAAGAAGTGAATGTACCCAGTCAGTACCTGCATATGCTGTCTTCTCTGCCAGCAAGAAAATGGTGCAAATTTAAATTCACAAGTGAGTTTCCCCTAATAAAGAAGACATGGACTGCCTCGGAAGATAATTCATTCTCATGTCAATTTTAAACTTTTTATCCTGATTAAAAAACAAATGTACGTCCAAGAAATCACCATCTTTAATATATAAGTATCATTAATTTCGTTAAATTTTCACATAAAGAATAAGTTTAAACTTTGAAGAATATAACATTATCTACTACCAGTTGTACCTTTAGACTAAATTCTTGTTGTCTTGACGACTCTCTAGGGCCATATCTGAGCTTCTGTTTAAGTCAAACTGGCACATGCAGGCAAAATGACATTTAGGGACAAAATACTGCCTTTCAAAAAGTCTTTAGGTCCTTTCTTATGTCTCATGGTCTATGGGTCTAAGGGTCCTGAGGAAAGCTCTAAAATAATTATTCCACACTTTTTATATGGTCAAGTGACAGTTTTATCAGTAGAAGCCTTAAGAAGCCAATATTCGATAGGATATATATAGGATACACTGCACATGTAACCTTGGTTCTTTGCATCTCAATGTAGGCTGATCCCCTTGCTTGACTTACCACTCCTGACCGCAAAACTGGAAAAAAAAGAAAATGGAAATCTAAGTCAGTCGTACATGTACATTATAGTCAGAAAAACTGGACAAAACTTCCCTATCATATAGCTTATTAGGCTCGACTTCGGCCACTCTATCGCTGACACTGACACTGACACTGCTCGAGAGAGGAGCGAGGGCTTATTTCCCGATCAGCAGCTGATAGTCGAGTCTAATATTCTATTTTAATTTTTTTTAAATTAAAACTATGCAACAAAGAACAAATTTCTGATTTTAGTTGTGTTGATTCAATTTTGCGTTTAATGTCCATAAAGTAGACTTTAAAAAATTTTAAAGTTAACTTGTTTTCAAACTTTAATAAATGATGTTCAAAGAGAACAAAGCAACTTACACATGGGACGCAGCTCGTCCGCTTTGCGGCCATCTTGTGGCTGACCCTCGCTGCTGATCTACAACAAAGGCTCTTCAATTTAACACCTTCTAGACACTAAATCATACAAAAAACACGTTCGAGGTTACCAGAAGTTTTCGAAGGCGTTTTCCTTCTCTCAGAACAACTGGCTGCGTTATTTCAGGACCTGCAATTCTCTTGTTATCAACGGGCATCGTGAACGGAGAACGATCGGACGAAGGAAACTGGAACTATAGCCTGCGGAAACATCCGTTTCTCCTCGCTCTTCGCCGATGGGGACGGATGTTGTTTTTCGCTGGCTATTTTGCTGTTTGTAGGGGTGGAGATGGGTACATTTTTGTCGCTGGCAGAGGAACTATGGCAGGAGCCCAAAGATAGTTGGAATTTGATTTTTATGAGAGAATAATTTAGAACAAAGGAAATACGTTCTAAATTCCTCTTTTTTAAAACATCTCGAAGTCTAAACTCGCCAAAGCACTTCGAAATGCCTTTAAAAGCGAACTGACTGTAAAACATAGGGCACAACTATGTCACTATGTCGAGACAATGAGTCATTTTTATTTCGAATCTTTTTCAAAAGTGGAATTTAGAATGTATTTCCCTTGTTCTCACAAATTCTCTTAAAAAATGAAAATTTCAACGAACCCACTAAGAGGCTTGGTTGCCAGAGTTAATTGAAGCTCTTGAGTCAGGCGTGACAGGCGCAAAAAGGGGAGGGGGAGGGGAGGGAGAAACGTCCTCTCGCCCCAATCCCCCTCCTTTTTTCCCTTCTTCCCTATCCTCTACCCCTTTTGACGTCTGTTATGCACACTAGTGATTGACTGTTGTTGCAGTTGTTTCTTTTCTTTTCTTTTTTCTTTTTTTTTTTGTCAGGAGCCGTAATCGGCTCCTGGTTCTGTTTAAGGGAATGAGATAGACTGTGTGCCTCCCTCGTGCGCCCTTTTCTCTCTTTTCTCCCATTTGCTAAGTTATAAATAAGCGCCTCTCGATTGGTGCTCACCGATGCAAAAAAAAAAAATGGCACCAGGAGCCGATGGCATTGCCTTCGTTTTTCTAATCGTAAAGTTTTCGACCTAAATTTTAGATTAATCGATGGACCGCGCTGTTTAGAACACTTTGATTCTTTATGAAACATGTCCAGGGATCTACACTGAAGAGGCTTCGCTAGAGAATGTGGCAGCAGAGAGGTACGTTAAACAAAAATAGCTTCAGGGCCTTGTGTACGCCACAGATCGTTTCGCAGCGCATTTAAATGTATCCACCTCGATGTTTGACTTTCACAATGTAGTGCAGTTTTGTTTAGATTACTTCTGTTACGTTTGGGATTCTGAAAAAACTTCCGATCGACGCCAACATCTTGTAAGTTTCAGACCTTTCAGAGTTTCTAGAACATCTTCAGCAGAGAGCGTGAGAACTAATGAACAAGAATAGTCATAAGCAGATATTACAATTGGTCTTAAATCTCCCGGCTGTTAAGCTCTATTAGCTTCTAGCGAATTGCTCAGTGAAAGTTATAATGACCCAAGCTTTCTGTCGCCGTTAGCTCATGTGCTCGATAAGTAGAAGTCATGACCAAAATTGAAAATATCGAGCGAAAGAATATTCTTTGCTTTCTTTGCGATCCTAGTTAGAAGACATGTCTTAATATTTCCGCCTTCAAGAAACCAGGCCGGAGACCCCCGGTTTTTTTGTGTATTGAAGATGTCTACAAGTTTATGCTTTTCTTAGCTTTTCCTTTTGCTGTTAAACTCGTCGATAAACGTAACGTATGGTGCGCTTCGAAACTGAGCTGACACGGTTGTTAACCCAGCCGTAGCCATTATATGACAGCGTTTTATATGACGCGGGATATGACACAACACGGCTCTTCTGCTTTTTGGGAACAACACATCAACAAGCAGCGCGTTTGTCAGAAAACTTGTGAAGAATTAGCAAAAACGAAAACCCAGTGGTCATATCGATTTTGAGTGTACATAGCAAAATAATGATGACTTATAAGGCCGGTGAAAGCTAAATCATAGCTTCAATATCTGCAATATGGATTACCGTACTTCAACATTGAAAATGATGACTACAGGCAATATGATTACGTGTTCTCATTTAAGTTTCATATTGAATGTCGCAGATATGAGAAAATTGCTGAGGCCCATGCCTGCGTTGTCTTCAGTTTCCACATTTGTTTTGCACGTCGGTGTTGTGTTGCTTAGCTAGATTATTCTTTGCACTATATATATCGTTCTCTTTGAAATTCAATGACCATTCAGTTTGCTTCAAGAGAGAAACCCGATAATGTATAATCTGGTATAATGCTTGGTTCTGACGAACGACCTGGCAATAAATGATTTCCAAACTATTTATGCCTTAAGTTTTGCTTTTATGCACAAAGAGAAAGCCGTGTCTCTTGTAATTAAAACAACTATTACTCCCTTATATCTAGTGAAGAGGGGCTTTGAGACCTCATTTGCTCTTGGATCATGTATGCTAGTACGCTCAGTTAAGCAACTCAAATCGTCCACAATCGTAAATCTAGCTGTTACGTTGACTAAATACCAATGACAGCTAATGTGTTAAACACCTTTCTTGAAGGCATTGGTTCTAATTCTGATAATAGTTATTCCAGACTTACTCACATGATTGTCAGTTTCATGGTCTTGTAATCATGAAAATAAACAAAACAAATGATAATAATGACGGAGCGAGTTGATGGTTGTGGACAGGTGTGACTCACGTTTATCTTTATTCTTGCCAACGTAGGTTAAGAACGAATTTTCAAGACTTAAACATTTTCTCCTGCACTGAGGTTGCTCAATGACGACTGCAGCACCGTCACCCCTTGCCAGCTAAAGAGAGAAGACAAATGGAAACAAGCTAAGCAGGCTTCTCATCGATGGCGGAACAACAGTGCTGAGGAATATTTTCGATTCCCATCACCCTCCTGCCAACTTGGCTGCTAATCTTAGTTCCACACATATTCATTCCATTCTTACTAGACTTCGGCATAGAAAAATTCTGAATGGTAGTCAATGGGACAAACTGTTTCCACCACCAGGTGGAGGGACACCAAACTCTTTTAACTTTGATATCACTCTTCTTTTCCTTCTACTAACCAACATTTGTGGTTTATCCCCTCCAGCATCAGGCTGGCATGCTAAGCCATCCCCTGGTGACAACTCTCTTGAGGCTAACCTTGCTCGCGTTAAGTTCTTTCGGAATAAGCTATATGGTCACGTGACTTCCACCGGTGTAGATGCGACATCTTTCTCCTCCTTCTGGCAAGAAATAAGCACGGCTCTTCAAATTCTCGGTTTAGATCAAGCAGAAATTGACAGACTGAAGGCAGAGCAGGGTGGAGAGCAAGATTACCTTGATGTCTTAATTGAGTGGGCTGACAGTGAACAGGAAATAATAACACAGCTGACGGATATCCGCCAGACGCAACGAAGACTCTGTAAAACAGTTGAAGATAGCACTTTAAAGATGGAAGTGAAACAGGAAGTAAAAAGCTTGACGCAAGCAGATGAGCAGGCAGATGAGGTGCTGAGAACTCTTGTCAAGTCCGAATTCAAAGGAGACATAGAATTTCATGCAAAGAAATTCCAGGAAGGAACTCGTGAGTGGATCTTCAAAAGTATTGAAAACTGGTTAGACGACCAGAGCTCGCCACATCGGGTGATGGTAATCAGTGGAAATCCAGGGATGGGAAAGACTGTTATCTCCGCTGTTGTTTCGCAAAGAATGCAAAGTGCTGGAAGATTGTCAGGAAGCCACTTTTGTCAGCATGACAACTCACGGTATCGAGATCCACGTTTAATGCTCCAGTCTTTGGCCTGTCACTTGTGTCAAGCGATACCAAATTACAAAGATGCCCTTGTGGAACAGCTGTCAAGAAATCAGGGTAAAGACCTCAACAACATGGATGTAAAAGAGCTTTTTGCGTTGCTGTTCAAAGAGCCTCTAAGCACAGTACAAGATCCTGGAAGAAACACCCTAATAGTCATAGATGGCCTTGATGAAAGCGAGTACCAAGGACACAATGAGCTTCTACATGTAATCAGTAACCACTTTTCTATGCTTCCTCAAACCTAATCTTAAAACTAGTGTTGAGCAGGTCTCTCCTCGTATTATCTGCGTAACGCTGTAAATCTCGGTTAGCTCGAACTTGTAAAGCAAGAAGAGAACTTAAATGACATTCAAACCTTGTTTGAAATACAGCTCAGCCACCAAATCGTTGAAGAACATAAAGATACTCTTTTGAAAGAGCTGGTTAAGAAATCAGAAGGCCTGTTTATTTACGCTTACTTTATAGTGGATTTTATCCAAAAGAATGTTTCAATTCTCACCCCTGATCAGCTGAAAAGCGTATTGCCTTCACATATTTCATCCGTTCACTTGTCCTATTTCAAACGTTTAGAGAATGAACTTTGCACAGCGCTTAACACAGATGAGGAAACTTTTTTGTGTTTCCTGTGTGCATTGACCGCTGCAAGGGAACCATTACCAGTAGAATTCATTGCCAAAATTCTTAACCTGGCAGGAAAATCTTTGACTGCGCAGCGAAAAGAGGTGAACAAAGCAATATCTTGCATCTCTACACTGTTACCAGTTCGTGAGGGTCGTCTTCACTTCTTTCACAAGTCAATCAAGGACTGGTTAATAGGATCCTCACCCTACGAACAGCATGATTTCACCGTGGACGAGAAAGAAGGTCATGACGTCCTTTCTAAACTTTCTGCTTCTGAACTCGAGAGAATGAAGGGAAAAGGGGTCCATGGCAGACAGTTTACGAATACTGAAACATATGCTTTGCATCATGGTAACCAGCACATGCAGAACAGCAGAACAACAGAACAGATCTACAAATACGCAACGGACCTGGAACTTATTTATGGGAAACTTTGTGTTAATAGCACAATCGCCATAGAGGATCTTTATAGTTTTCACATTGAGAATTCCAGTTTGTTAAGTGAGGAGAGAGATTTCGTTGTGACCTCTCTCATTAGTGTTCTGAAAAAACACTCTTATATCTTGGTTGATTACCCTCATCTATTTTTCCAATGTTTGATTAACGAAGGGATTCCTGAATTGTCGTCTTCAGCAGCAATTATCCTTGAATCGTCAACGCCCCAAATAGCCTGCATGAAAAATTTAGACAGAGAAGAACAGAAGGGAGCTGAAAAGGCGCGATTTTACTGTTCAGACAAAATCGTTTGTTTTGATGTTTCACCTGAAATGGACTACTTGGTATGCGAATGTCGAGATGGAACTATCTCTTTGTGGTCTCTTCTGACAGGCAACGAGATATGGGTTCGACCAACATTGACGAAGAAAGTGTTCTACTCTGGATATCCAGACAACAGCGCATACCGTAATGCAGGCCGTTCTTTGTCCTACTACCGTTCTGTAACGTTTCATCCAAGCGGGAAATTTGTGCTCCCGGGGACTCTCCGATATGGCTATTCCATACTGACTGGAGACAAAGAAGGCCTTTTCCCTGACAGTGATTGTACGTTCTCAAATTTCGTCTTTTGTAAGGAGAAGAAGGAAATTCTAACTGACTGTCAAAATAAGCCTGATAGGTTAGCCCTGTGGAATACGGAAGATGGTAAAAATGTTTTGGACGACGACATTGTTGGTCCGTGGGCAAACGAAATTTTTTCTTTCACCATTTCTGAAGATGGGTCAGTAGTTGCTTTTTCCTACGTACAGGTGACTGGTGCAATTTTTCTTTTTGATCGAGTTAACTGATGTCAGCTGCAGACGATACCTTATACTGAAAGTCTTGGGGTGTCATATGGGCTGATGCATTTCACATCCGATAAGAACACTCTTGTTTGCGGGTTTCTTGGTACTATATTTGGAAGGTGGGAGCAATATATTATTACCTTCCGCAAACACCATGACTCGTATAAAGGCTTCTTTTATGGACCACCTGAGTTCTCAATTTTAACTTCTAATTATGAGCACTATTTTGATCATCTTCATCCTAAAACATTCAGATTATGGCCGTGCGATTCGTCAGGCACTTTGGACTTAAAGGATTTTATAATGCAGGACAAGAGCTGCTACTGGCTTAGAGAAGTGGATAAAGTAATCCCCAGTAGTTTTTTGTATGCAGGCTCCTACATCAGATTCGATGATTAGTCAGCATTGGTTGGTAGCCCAGCTTCCAAATACATCACGATGTTGAATACTGACGTGGCGTTTGATTCGCGAAACGGTGGAGAGGTCAAAGCGATTGCCTGTTCTCTTAAAAGAGATACTATTTATTCCACCACTTCAGAGTTTGTTCAAGATTCTTTTGACACAAATAGTAACGTAACATTGGTTACTGTTTTGAGAATGTCAAAGCACGAGGTATTGGACAGGATAGAACTCCCCGGCTGTGTTTCCATCTTTCCAACAAGGGATGGTGTAGTACTTTTAAAAGATGACGGCGCAGAGTTATGGACCTTTGACATGTTCACTTCTCTTCGGTATCTCTCTGAGGTTACCCCAGGTGACGTTGTTTTTTCTATTTCAGAGGAACGGATAGCCCGTTTATATTCAACTATGCCGCATGTCTTTCTGTCAGATCTGACTGGGAACCTCGCATGGCAGCACTTCGTCATCAAATTTTTGGACGTCACCAGTGCTAGCAGCATGATTGTCTCATCGCTAGAGATCTTCTTAGATTTCAATGAACGTCTACTTTCAGTTGTGTGTAGTAATCCAAGTCAGGTGTTACTTTGTACTGCAACGGAGAAGGTTACAGTCAGTTCATGGAAAAATGGTGCAATTCTGTGGGAAAGAACGTGCTGGACTGGAAAAAGGATCGCGATTAAACCACAAATGCTCTTTTCTCCTAAAAGTGATCTTGTTGTCACGTGGAACACTCTTTACGACGGGCATGGCCTGCATATACTTAATGCAGATACGGGAGAAACACTACACGTCTTCCTTAGAGACCAGATTGGCATTGCAATTGTTGACTGCAAGTTCTTAGATGATGAATCGCTGGTTTGCTGTAGTAAGGACAACTTCCTTCGATTGTATAATCTCAGGGCTGGAGATCTGCTTAGTGTTCTAGACATCGGAGAGCAACCGTTCAGTTTGGGAGCCAGTTTGTATCACCCTCTAGTCGCCATTGGTTTGTCCGGTGCAAGAACAAAATTCATCCATGTACAGTTGCCAAAAGAAACTAAGAAGAAACCAAGGTTAGTTTCTTTTCTTTTCAACAGTTTTTTGGGCACTGAGATAAATTAACGATAAAGTGAACCCCGGAAAACCAACCAATAGCCTACGTCGCAGGCTAACCAACCAATCATCTTTGGCCCTAAATTAATACTTCTAAAACTCAGTACCTTGATGTTTGGGCAGGGTGTATGTTGTCGAAGCGACGGGCTGGGCTTAAAGAGGGGTCTATAGCGCTAAGACCACAATACCATAGGTCTCATTGGTAACTTGCCTCGAGTAATGTTTGTAAAACCATTTTCGAGTGTTAGAACGCTTTTTTTTTCTCTCAGATCGTTCACGCGTGTGAATGTGTCGGACTGTCTGTTTTGGGCAATGCTTTATAGCTGCCTGGTTCCTAAATGTCTGGTGAAACTCAATACGGTCTTTACTTAAAACTAATGACTCCCTGAACTGAATTGAATTGCAGTGTCAGTGCAGACGTGACAATCGACGAAAAGAGTTACCGGATTTTCAAATCAACGTCCCCGGCCTAACTGTACAACGGTGGATTAAAGTCAATTTAAACAGCCCAGAGTGCAAGCCGATGTGTGCTGGGACTGAATTGTGGTGTTACGGTCGAAAGGCACATGTATATAATGAGCCGAACGTTGAAACTTTGCATGCCATCACACTGGGAAGTTCAGTGGGGGAGACAAGAGGTCACGAATTCCCCTCACTGTGAACGACTACTTTGAAATTGATATAAATGCTTAAAAGTCCTCTTCAACGGTCATCTCGCAGATTGCAAACGGAATTTGCGGTTCATTATACGATTCTGGGAAATTTTCCACCTACCCCTCCCTAGTCTGCGTTGCATGGCAGTTTTGTCCGGCGCACTACTGAGCCGCCCAATCTCCTGACAGTTTCACTGACCCCACCTTGGCTTGCTTGCACGCCCAGCCAAAACCGCCCTACTACGCAGGCTCACCCCTCCTCTGAGCCAACATTTTGCCCTCAGTGAAAAATAAGTGTTAATGATGACTTAGAGGAGGGGTAGGTGGGCAGTTTCCCAGAAGCGTATTATGATCTAGCCTGCGTAGCAGGCGCTAGGAAGTAAATGGGCGCACGCGAGGGAGACTCGCGTGTCTCCTTCTCGCGCGCGCGTTTTTTCTTGCGCCCATTTATTTCCTAGCGCCTGCTACGCAGGCTAATAATGATCGGAATTTGCCTTGCACTCTCAACCGTGATATATTCCAACTGTAACCAAATTGACAAATCTGGACTACAATTATCAAAAGCTTTAACTAGACATGAAGTGGAAGTAGATTATAAGAATATCAGCAGAACATTGCGCTCTTAGCCGGTGACAAGACGGTAAGTATAATGTAGATTAAGTTTGGAAATCAGTGCAACCTACAGATTAGTTAGTTATCTGCTAACAGATTACTTAGTGAGTAATCTGTGGGTTGCGAGCGCAATGCATTATTTCCAAGAACAATGTCAAAATATGTTCCACGCAATCATGTGTTTGTCGTTAATTTCATTAAAGCAATGTATAATAAAACAATTATTAAATTTGTTTTTTGAGATATCAGGAATAATCAAGGTAAGACGTATCAGCTCGACCTTCGGCTAGGCTGATAACACTAAATTCGACCTTGATTGTTCGGGATGTCACACAAAACCTCATCCAATAACTGTTCATCAACTGTAGGCTCTTAGCAAGGTTTTAGCCAGAAGGGTGTCCAGCCGTTCTATGGACGCCCATTTATGAAAGAAATACAAGGAAAATTCAGTTAATCTCTTATAATTTTATGGAAAAACGTGCCTTCTTGACGGCCAGTTTTTAATTCCTGGCTAAAAGCCTGGCTCTTAGCCGTTAAGAAGATATAGTCAGTACAATGTATAATCATAATAACCGTTGTAAAGGATTCCACAATAGTATTATTCCATACTTACTTTCTGTTGTAAGTGGGTGGAGGAATATATATGCGTACGTTATGCTGTGTTAGTTATTTACGGCTCCATCGGGGTTCAACTGTATATGTTACGTAGGTTGAGGTTTCAACATTTTTGATGTAATTATTTTTGTCATTTCTTCCTTTTTACTGGTTCCTAGAAACACGTTTATCGCAAGAACCTCACAAAGCTACAAAGAGCACCAATAAGAATAAAGGGAAACAAGCTGAAGGGAAAAAAAATATGATTAAAATTTCGAAACGAAGAAGAAATGTACAACAAAGAAAAGAAAACAGCTTCGCCAAGAGTCGAACCTAAACTATCTGTCGTAAGGCCAACTCTCAGGCACTGCGCAGCGTGCCTGCCGATAACTACTGAAAAAATTTATTATATTTGAGGCATTTTTCCGTGCAATCCTGCCGGTAGACGCTGTTAGAAGCAGAAACTAGCTATTTCAAAGCTTTTTATTTACCACTTAAGCTCGATCTCCATGCTCGCTGTAAGTACTACTTTGCAAAGATCTTTTAGCGACCACAAGGAGCTATATTGTAACTTTAAAATTGCAATCCAATGAATTCTCTTTCAAAAAGTAGATGTGTCGGTTCCTCGTCTTCTAAAAGACCCTCTATAGTTCAATTGTCGTAAGCATTCACCTTCCGTAAGCAAGTAATCAATTGTTTTCGCAGATTGGGAAGTCACTTACGGGAGGTTCGTCAACTCCCGGGGTGGGGAGGGGGGGAGGGGGGCACTCGAGGAAAGTTTGGGTAGAGGTGTGCCGCCCAAATGCCACATCTTTGTTGAAGGTCCTGTCAAGTACTTTGCCATCGCGGTCAATGACTTTGGAATTAGATAAGATGATTGTTGTTATTGTTTTCTATTTATTTTATTATGCTATTTTACGAAAAAGAAAAACATCACTGGTTTACTTACCAAGTCAGTAAACATTATAAAAATACCTTTAGCCAGCCGTATGGGAACAAGAAAATGAATTTAGTAAGCTGATTCATAGTTTTGACACCGAGTATGTAGACGATCCCCTCGAGACATTTTAATGCACCTTCCGTTGTTTTGAACGGGGCATGATTTTCAGAAAAAGGAAAAGCAGGTCATTGAGGTGGAACAGGTGGTCATTACTACGAAAAATAGCCTACCGTTCCATTTTAGTGACCACAAGAATGTCCTGCTGGTTCTAAAACAATGAAAAGGTGCATTAAATCTACCCGCTCGGTCCGCGCTACGCGCTCGGTCATTATCTTTAAGACGGCCTCGAAGAAGCCCGGGAGAAGAAAGGGCGGGGGGATCTATTTTTCATGATTTTAACGATTTATAACGGAAGTCCACCATTGTTGTTTTTTTGGCACGAGTTAGATAATACAGCTGGAAAAACACATCCACGAGTAACAACTGATCAACAAACATGAAAATGAGAAATGTGGAACCTATTACACACATAAGCTTCTCTCTAAAACTCTTCGTTTTGTACATAACAACAAAAACGGTTCGGTTTTATAATTACATTCAGTTCTCGCAGGCAAGTATCACGAGAAATACAACTTTAGTGAAGATTTCCCAACCTGAATCTCAGACATCCCCTCGAGTCGAAGGGGTGTCTGAAATTCATTCATAGATATTTCCCTAAATAGATTTTTACCGTTTTTGTTATCAATCAATAAAAATCACTTGATTGCTGACGATTTTTATTGATTTCGATTTTTGTCTATGGGCTACTCCAGGATGTAACTACACCCGGAACTGCTACACCGACGTTATTTTGGAATGGAGGCAGGTCTAAACGGTGAAAAACTGAGCGCCTACAAACCAGAAGAAGATTTTAAACCTGGTTTTGAAGAAAAGATAGGATTTTTCAAAATTTTTCAAAATATTTTTTTTAAAAAAGTGATAATTGTTTGATCCTTCGACTATCAATTGCAACGCAATTGTCAACAAATTTACCGCTTGCATGAAATCAGTTTTCATTTTTGAATGAACAGATGAACACATATATCTTCCGTTATAAATTGATGAAATCGGTAAAAATCAACTGAAGATAAATCGATAAACGAAACGAGTGTGTCATAGATTTCTACCAATTGATCGATACAATCGATATCAATCAAATCAGATTTACTGATTTTTATCGATTTATCGATTCATAAGTCGATACCGATTTTTTTCGATTGACTACTCCGGGTTTCAATAGCTGTCGATGTAACAATTTTCGGAACAAATTGAGACAAAAAAAAAAGAGGAACCTTAAGCAAGGACGACGACGACGGCAATGAGAACGTCGGTAAAAAAATGAATTTGCGTTCTTTCAAACTTAATCGCGTTTATTTGGACCCGCTTAATATGTCAAATGCAGGCGACTTTTCATGGAGTTGAATTCTTAAGGATTTTATTCAGGTTCAAAAAGGGGAAGGAAAATTCGTCGTCGTATGTTCACGTTCTCCATATAACGTCAAATTAGGAGGTTTTTCGTCGTAGTCGTGCAGTGGACGTCAAAGAAATGTACTAAAAAGCGTGATGCACGTGCAGAGCTGTTGTTTTGATCATTAATTAAACCTTTTGTTTTTTGAAGTCGTCGTTGTGGTTGTCGTAGTCGTTGTAGTTGCTTAAGCTCCCTAATGGCGACAATCAACGACATCTTAGCAGCTGTATCTTTTCAAACAGCCTTGTCGCTAGGCCCTTTTCCCATGACATTTGAGAAGTTATTGGACGCAAGGACGTTTAATACTGCGCTGCGATAATTTGCTCTTCTGTTTTCATGCAAAACATGGCCTCTTCGCCGTTTTATCTTCTGCTTGTTGTAAGTACGAATTTTCTTTCGTCGAATGGTAAACCTGGTAGTTTAATTTATTGGATAACGGTGAGTAACAGTGAATCATTAATTTTGCTATCGATTCAAAATGATATACCTATAAAATTTCCCAACCTCTTGGATTACTTAAAGAATAGACTCATGGAATGCGCAATTGTGTGAATTGCCTACGCATATTTTTAAAAGTCCATTTTTTCCTTGTAGTCTTTCAGTGTCATAGAGAACATTAATCGTAACTATGAGACAGAAAGCTGATTTAGGGCCTGTTTACATGAAGGTGGGGCACCCTAGGTAGGTGAGGTAACCCGCTTAGGAGGGGTAACCCGCCTGTCCATATAATCTCTCATTTTAATGTGATCACGTTTACATGATAAATGGGGGGAACCGCAAAGGTAGGTAGCCCGGTCTGGCAGACCGGGTAACCCTCTCAGCCGGGTCAAATTTTGCCATGTAAACGTTTCAAGGGGAAGTAACCCGCCTAGCCGGGGTCCGATTCGTGATACATCAAATTCGCGCAAAATTTGGCGGTGGCTTTGCATCATTATTAAAGTTAACAATAGAAAGCCATCACACTGAAGGTTGCAGCAAGAGCAGCAAGTGAGTGTAGAAGAGCATTAATCGCCAAAACATGTGGTTTGCGATCATGTTTCTTGTTTACGTGCTTAGCGACCATTCAATAAGCTTGAGAAAGTGCACCCCGGGATGGCCTGGTTGTAAAATTGCATGTGAAGGAGGGTTAATTTTTTACCCCACCTAAGCGGGTAACCTCACCTGCCTGGGGTCCCCTACCTTCATGTAAACAGGCCTCGTTTTGCTGTATTGCATGAGAAATATGGTCCCTAGGGTACTCTAGTCCCGGTGAGCACTTCCATATGTGCCGCTGAACAGGATATGGTTTTTCTCAGTCTTTTAGCCTGCGGACACAGACGTATTTACGGTCGTCTGACGTTTGTGTCCGTAGGCTATGAGTCTTCAGGATTCGTGCCCAAAATTATTTTTTCCAAAATCATCTAATTCCAGTGTGTCAGTTTAAAAAGTTTTAATCTAAATTACGTCATTCTGTATGGGAAACGAAACGAATCAGGGCCCTAAAAAAAGTTCTCTCGACAGGGTAGCGAAATGCATGATTTTTGTCTAAACAGAGTCAGGTTTTGAAGACTTTGGCGGGACCTCGGGAAACGGGTTCCTGGTCTAAATGCAAAATCCTTTCCCCCTTTTTTTTCAAAAATTGCGAAGAGGAACTTAATAATAAAATGAATTGATTGAACCTTGGTATAACGCTGCCTTGGTACGGGGTTTCAAGAGAGTCAAAAACGTGAAGAGCAAAAAACGTGTCTTCATGATCACGCATCCCGTGCCGGGGGCAGCCCTGTCATGTCAGTATATCGTGTTGGCCTACGCAGATGTTTCTTCAAGTAAATTAACTTGTAATAGAGTGGAGAAGTGTGACGTCACGTTACCATGGTAGCACTATTTCTGGATGACAACAAAACCGACGACGACTGCCACAGCAAGGAGAACGAAAAATTAATATGTTTATATTAACAAACAACAACTTTGCACGTGCATCACGCTATTTTGTTCACTTCATTGCCGTCGTTGCACCATTACGACATGAAACTTCTTAATTTCACGAGCCCGCTTTATGGAGGTGAACACAACACAAAAAATTGTCGCTTTCTTTTTCTAATCTTAGATAACGATAAATACGGCCCTGAAGAAAATTTGGCCAAGATTTGCCAAATTAAATTAAATAAAATTAAATAAGATCGGTGAAGTTTGAAATAGTGCGAATAGACTTTTAAGTGACTTTATCGGTTTGTTGTCTTCCAAAAATTTTGCTACCATGGCAACGTGACGTAACGACTTCTCCTTTCTATTCAAACCGAAACTCAATGATCCCTCTTATTATCTGCGCACCCCTAACGCTCACTCCTCATTAGGCCTTGGGATAGACTTGCCGTATAAACCGTTTCACTTCTAACCGCCTGGCCAAAAAAAATCTCCCCAAAATTACATTTCGTTTTGTAAAATCGTAAGAAATAAATGGTACTCTGCAAACGTTCTACTTAATAGGTTTCATTTGAATACCAGCACCATAGGATTTCGCCTACAGACTCATTGTTGTTCCGAGACTCTTTTTTAAAGGGAGGCTAAGTGCAACAGGAAAGGTTTTGCACTCAGTAGCCTCGTTTCTAAAGTGAATGTTTATGGAACTCGGCAAAAATTACCTTTTGTTGACAAAAGTCTGATCGCTACTGCCCAAGCCAGCCCGGAAGGGGGGCGGGGGGAATCCTGGGAATTCTTGGCGGGATTGTGCCTGACCCTATTTCAGACCAAAAAATGTCATTTTCCATACCCGTTTTCCGACCTTGCCTTTAGGCAGAAATTATGTCATCATTACTTAGATTAGAGCGCAAACAAAAAATTTTTTCAAACGCATTTCGAATTCACACATTTCTATTCAGTCGTTCTTATTCATTTGGGATTGAACAGACAATTATGTTCATACACTCCCGTAGTTTCCTCGAAAACTATACCCGATTCCAGACCAAAATGGGAAAGTCTATACCCGTATTCAGACCATGTATTCGGTCGCTAGGGAAAAACAGCCATCCTATGTGCTAATTTGATAACATAAGTATTTCTGCATAAAAAGCAGCGCTAAAGAAAATTCTGCACCGTTGCTAATTTAGGTGTTGAAGACGCGTATGTATTCAATTTTTTTCAGGCTTTCTTTTTCGCATCTAAGTTGCGTGCATAACAGCGATGATTTTTCACGTATGGAAATTAATGTTTTCTTTAATTAAAACTTTCTTCGACTGAAACATTTTCCCCACAACAACAAACGACTATGATCGCAGGCTACCTATAACATCTTGTTTTCTTGTCTGCATGATAAAATTTACTGAATAATTGATAGTGTACACAGCCATTTAATTTCACTACACATCTTTCTTGTTAACAGTGACAGAACAGATTACTTTTACTCAAGTAACAAATACACTGAGTGAGAGCCTTTGAAGTTAAGTAGACCGAAGTAATTGACACGGAATATGAAATTCTACTACATGATTTCTTGCGTCATAATCTTGTATAAAAGCATGGCCTCGTTTGTAAGAAGTCATTCCTGTAATTAAGGTATGTTTAAGAACCTTTTTTTTTCTAATGTTCTTGGAACACTAACAGTTAGCCAAATTAAGCAGCAATTTAACATCGAGGAGGGATATTTTGCGCATTTAACAGAATTGCGGTTTAGTTGATAAAATTCCTCCGTGCTGCAGTTTTCGAATTAAATACAACCATTATTTCTCCACTCTGTTCCATGTTTTTGTTTTTTTCGATTTGATATATTCTTTTTCGTAGTGAGTTCAGCCCTCTAAGTTACTAAAATGCAAGCTCTTTGAGAGAAACTTAAGGAAAAGTATTCTTAAACGTTTAAGTAACCGGTCTGTTACTTACTGAAAAGAGTTCACGTAATGTTTTGTTTCCAAGTCAGTTGTTTTTCCATTAATTTTATACTATACGCTTTTTAAAAAAACATTTTGACATATCTGAGTGCTTAAAAGTCGCTTGACATTAAGTATTATACGGGACTTACCAATACTGCATTTAAAAGGTTAGAAGCTGCAGCTGCTAACAGCTAGATATCCAAGGTCCTGTGTTTTACTTTGAGTATCACCAACACTGGAGACTCAGCTGGGCTTATTTTGAAACAACACAACTGAGACTACATGGTGGAGAGTGTTTAGCCTTGACTGTCACGTCCTGTGAATTTTTTAATGAAGGGAAGTTGACCTCCAACAGTGCAATATTTACCTAGATTCATGGCATTCAGATTCAGACTGTGTTTGAATTATTTACGCTGACTGTTTCTGAAT
>CALNXI010000027.1:110072-123390 GCA_942486025.1 Porites evermanni | reverse complement strand
CCCCCCCCCCCCCCCCCCCCCACCGCTTTACTACTGCTACCAGAATCCTTCATGGTTTTTCTTTCTTGTGAAAATTAGGGCTTTCTTTTTAAAACCTCGCTGGGATGAAATGACCACGGTATTTTAACATTACCTTGTAAATGAAACATGAATTGTTGTAAAGAGTGCTTATTGAATGTGATTTAAGAACTGGTGGCTTTTTTTATTCATAGATTATGCAGAAAATGCTATTGATGCAAAAAATTATTAAACCAGTTTTCTAGCATTTTTTTATTTTTAATTGACTGTGAAAATCCCCTCCCTAACCCCTATCACCGCCCCCCCCCCAAAAAAAATATATATAACAAGAACAACAAGTTTTTTCAGTTTGCCATTAAATAGATTTTCACCGTTTCCGTTATCAATCGATAAAAATCACTTGATTGCTAACAATTTTTATTGATTTCGATTTTTGTCTGTTGGCTACTCCAGGATGTAACTACGCCCGGAACTGCTACACCGACGTTATTTTGAAAGGACGGCAGGTCTAAATGGTGAAAAACTGGGCGCCTACAAACCAGAAGAATATTTTAAACCTGGTTGTTGAAGAAAAGATGAGATTTTTCAGAATTTTTAAAAAGATTTTTTTAACAAGTGATAATTGTTTGATCCTTCGACTATCAATTGCAACTCAATTGTCGACAAATTTACTGCTTGCATGAAATCAGTTTTCATTTTTGGATGAACAGATGATCAGATATATCTTGACTACTCCGGGTTTCAATAGCTGTCGATGTAACAATTTTCGGAACAAATTGAGACAATGGACGACGACGACGGCAGTGAAAACGTCGGTAAAAAAAATGAATTTGAGTTCTTTCAAACTTAATCGCGTCTATTTGGACCCGCCCAATATGTCAAATGCAGGCGACTTTTCATGTGGGTTGAATTCTCAAGGATTTTAGTCAGGTTCAAGAAGAGGAAGGAAAATTCGTCGTCGTATGTCCACGTCCTCCATAAAACGTCAAATTAGGAGGTTTTACGTCGTAGTCGTGCAGTGGACGTCAAAGAATTGACTAAAAAGCGTGATGCACGTGCAGAGCTGTTGTTTTGATCATTAACTAAACCTATTGTTTTTTGAAGTCGTCATTGTAGTTTTCGTCGTCGTCGTAGTTGCTTAAGCTCCCTAATGTCGACAATCAACGACATCTTAGCAGCTGTATCTCTTCAAACAGCCTTGCCAGGCCCTTTTCCCACGATATCTGAGAAGTTATTAGACACACGCGCTGCGATAATCTGCTCTTCTGTTGTCATGCAAAATATGGCCTCTTCGCCGTTTTATCTTCTGCTTTCTTCTGCTTACTTCTACCCGTTAGTTTATTGGATAACGGTGAGTAACAGTCATTTAATGACACCAGTATATAAAAAAACTCTTCAAATACAAAATTAAAAGAAAAACCTAGCTACAGGTCATAAAAATGATCTGTTTTACTTGCTAATTGTAAGTCATTTGATGACACCAGTATATAAAAAACTCTTCAAATATAAAATTAAAAGAAAAACCTAGCTACAGGTCATAAAAATGATCTCCTAAGGTTCTCTGTTTTACTTGCTAATTGTAAGTCATTTGATGACACCAGTATATAAAAAACTCTTCAAATATCAAATTAAAAGAAAAACTCTAGCTACAGGTCATAAAAATGATCTCCTAAGGTTCTCTGTTTTACTTGCTAATTGTAAGTCATTTGATGACACCAGTATATAAAAAACTCTTCAAATATAAAATTAAAAGAAACACCTACAGGTCATAAAAAATAATCTCCTAGATTCTCTGTTTTACTTGCTTATTCTCAGCCGACGTTAACGTTCACACGGCACGGCACCAGACGAATTTTCGACCGGCTGAAAAATTCGACCGGACACCTCTTTCACACGGAACCCTTCAATATCTTCGCTCTGTTCACACGAAACCTTGAACGGCTAGGCGTCTAAATTTTCGTACGGTTAAGTTGGTTCCGTGTGAACGGAATACCTAAACGCAGGAACTTTCAACCGGCTGAAAATTCGTAAAGCGCCGTGTTAACGTAGCCTGATATAAGTCATTTAATGACATCAGTATACAAAAAACTACACAAATGTTTACACATTTGGTTATTATAATAGATATTATCTCTTAAGGTTCTCTATTTTACCTGTTAATAATCATTTAATACACCGTATTCACAAATGGCGGACACGCGGGAAAAAACTGGTGCCTGTCATGAAAGCGAGGCGTTGGAGGATAAACAAAAATTGCAAATGAAGACTTTCAGTGAACTTGCAGAGTGTTTAGCACGGATTCCACCTAAAATAACTTTGTACGGACTTCTTTTTAAATACAATTACGTGGGATGTCTTCTGCTTTTAATGTTTAGCAGTGATTTGCTGTTTGCAGTCAAAAGGGACGCGTATATCTTTAAGTAAACAGGATGATTTTGTAGGTATCCGAAGCATCAGAAGCTCGACAAGTGGGCGATCGCCGGAGAAAAGCGGCAAAATGTTGGCCCAAACTTCACATTGAAACCGAGTGCGAAAGCCAGCTCACTGCAATTCGGTGAAACAGAAATATAAACAAATCTTGGTGGCAAGAAAAAAAAGAAATAAGCGACAGATATTTGGCCTACTTGTTAACGCAAGAGACGTCTGCCGTTGAACTGAAACACAGCGAGTTCAAGTCGAGATGGAAAAAAGGAAGACAGGACAGAAGAGGTGACTGAGGTTTCGATGAAGTTAATTTATGTTTGGTTTTTGTTTGCCAGGACGTTATTCTCTGGTCTTTATCGATGAAGGACATCAATTAGAACTATTTTTTAAGTATAAATGCAGGAGCGATCGAGTGGAGTACTGTACAGTACCGCAAATGATCCCCAACAGTTGTACAGTACCGCAAATGATCCCCAACCGCAAATGATCCCGAGACCGCAAATGATCCCCAAAATGGACCGCAAATGATCCTCGACCGCAAGTGATCCCTAAAGTCGACCGCAAATGATCCCGTGAAAACTTGAGGAATGGAATGGAGTTTATGGGACTGATTACAAAAAAGGACTGATTATAAAAAAGAATCCTTTTCTCTCGCCTTTTAAAGAAAAAGGAAAGGAGGAAGCTACATCTCAGGTCAATTTATACAAGGTGAAAAATAAAATTGAATAAATCTGAAAAGGTATGGTATTAACCGTATACTTCTTCCTTTGTCGATTGCTTCAATTTTTTTGAAGAATGTTTCGTCTTTTGAAAAATTTAAGACAGGCAGGACGTTACGCCGAAAAAAACTCTATTATTTTAAAGCCCAGAAGCTCAACTTTTCTACTGAGGAATACAAAGCCAGGCACCCTCTACATAACAAGAGCTTTATTGCCTTTACTGATCCTTTTGAAAGCGTGAAATTAATCAGCCAGAATATTTAATTTTGATTTTTCTCTTAAGTGTTAATTTTACGTGATAAACAGCAAGACATTTGTTCGTAACTTAGGTGCCCGTTACGAAACAAGACATGATTTAACGTAAACACAAGACAAAATGCCCCCGAACTTATCAATGTCCACAGGTTTCGGTTTATTTCGAAATAGCAACTTTCTTACAGCTCGTGAACGTGTTGTAAATAGTTATATTGGCGCTTTTATGTATATTCATTTGTTGTGCCTTTGCTGAAGGCAGTTACCAGGAATCTAAACCTGGTAATGAGAAACACAAAGCCAGGTGAGCGGTAGTTATCGCGTGACAAAACATCGTAGGAAACCGTCACATTCACGGACTAAAAGAAAATCGCTTATGATTATTCGGATCCAGGAGGCACTTAGGAGAAAATTAAACAACCTAAAACCCTTATTTAGCGGCAATGAAGAGCTGACTGCATTTCAAAAGAGGTCAAAGGAAATGCTCCTGCATCAAAGGGCAAATCATGCCGACCAGAAACAACAATAACCGCAGAAAATGCATGTCATGACCTCTCAGTATGAAATTGCGGCAAAAATCACATTTGCTTTGAATGATTTTTTTCATTTAGTTTTTAGTCATATATTTATTTGAGAAGTAAAATTTAGCTTTTAACCTGACTTATTGTAATAATGATAAAATCGACAAGATGATCCGCTAACTCGAGTCTAAGCCATTCCTATTTTTCTTTCGGGATCATTTGCGGTCGACTTTGGGGATCACTTGCGCTCGAGGATCATTTGCGGTCCATTTTGGGGATCATTTGCGGTCTCGGGATCATTTGCGGTTGGGGATCATTTGCGGTACTGTACAGTACGCTCAAAATTTCAACATGTTACGCGGCAGACTCGGTAAGCCGGCCACATATCATTTCAGCGAGTAATTTCGTATTTCTTATCTTTGGCTGTCAAGAGTTTAACTTAATGTTTCATAATATTTTAAAGTTGAAGAATACATAAATAAATAAAATGATGGTCTTCTTAAACGGATCCAGACTCGAATCAGAAGCTTGCCGTGGTCATTCCTGACACAAACGTTGCCTTAAAAGTTTAACCTAGTAAAATGTAAGCTTTATTCTACTTTTTTACCAAGAGCTCTCTGAGATAATGCCCTAAAGGAGACCAGGCAAATAGCAAGCCATAAGATTCACACAGTACAGCTTCTAATTTTAATAAAATTATTTTTAATTATTTCGCAATGACAAAGAAGACATGAGATTTTTTACTAAGCTCTACCAACGTACCTCAGTGACAATTCACTCCAAAGCGACGGAATTAATATGATCCAAAGGAAGTTGTAAATGCAGACAAACATATATACATAGATATGTATAAAATGACACTGACATGAATAAATGAGCCTTGTGAATGAATCTTTCACCCGCTCTCGACTTGACCTGTTTTGTGTAATGGCGGAGGTCTCTTCCGTTAACAAGTAGGCCATATATCCGTCGCTTATTTCTCTTTTTCTCGCCACCAATATCTGTTTTTAATCCGTTTTACAGAATTGTAGTGATCTGGCTTTCGTACTCGGATTCAATGTGAAGTTTGGGCCAACATTTTGCCGCTTTTCTCCGGCGATCGCCCACTTGTCGAGCTTCTGATGCTTCGGATACCTACAAAATCATCCTGTTTCCTTGAAGATATACGCGTCCCTTTTGATTGCAAACAGAAAATCACTACTAAATATTAAAGGCAGAAGACATCCCACGTAATTGTATTTAAAAAGAAGTCCGTACAAAGTTATTTTAGGTGGAATCCGCGCTTGACACTCTGCAAGTTCACTGAAAGTCTTCATTTGCAATTTTTGTTTATCCTCCAACGCCTCGCTTTCATGACTAGGCACCAGTTTTTTCCCGCGTGTCCGCCATTTGTGAATACGGTGTATGACACTTCAAAAACTTTTTTAACCATAAAAGGTTTTTAAATGTAAAACTAAAGCTATTGCTCGGCTAATAAACAGTGAACATTACTTAGGTTAGTACACTGTAGTGTTGCATTGCAAATACTATTACTTAAACTAACAGAGAAATCTTAAAATATAGACAGTGGGCTATTTCTAATGATACTGAAAATAACTGGTTCTGTTAGTGTTCTGTCTCACTTGACCAGTTAACACTAAGTCCTAGTCTAACAGAAAACTCTTCTAATAGAAACATTAAACTATTGCTTTCGATACCGAACACTATAGGTTCAGGTCCTCTGTCTTACTAGCAAATATTAAACTAAATAAACACAATCTTAAAAGAAACTTCTTCACCGTAAAAACGAAGGCTGTTAATTAACTTGTTTAATGATGGAAAATACTCTTCGAATAAAAAATTTAGAATAAACTCTTCACCAAATTACTAAGTGAACGTACATAATCCCGAATACAAATACCTTTTTTTGTTTTACTTGCTTACACAAAGTTATTTAATGACACAAAGAGAAAATTTTTGAAAATATATTCCTTTATCATCTATTGTGATTACTATACTATACATACTTTCTCTAGGTTGTTTCAGTGTTCTATTTAAATTTTTAAATACCTAATAATGCTTATAAAAACCTCATCAAATGAAAGCTTTGTCAGTGCTATTGCATACAATACGTACAGGGGCACCCAACGAGAGTGTAGTTCAAAACCACTTAAACATAGCATTGTTAGACGTATTTTAGTATTTAAACGGTAGATATAGGCATATTTTATCCCCTGAAAATTTTTCATCTATTCGGATTTCCTAGCTGAAAGTCTAGTGACCCGAACATTATAGAGATCAAAACTTACCTTTTGAAAATTCCAGCCAGAAAAAAGGTTCCCGAAAATTCTAAGTGACCTTTTTAGAGTAAAAAGCCGTTAAAAATAGGCAATTTTACCATGTTTTAGATGTTCGAAAATCCTAGGAGAGGCAGGCAAGCAAAAAATTTTACAACAAAAGTTCCGAAAATTCTAGATCTCAAATCGTCTTCCGAACAGATATTTTCCGAAAATTGTCGTTTGGTGCCACTGTACGTAGCATCAATCCTGGAGGTGAGTTTCTGTTTTACTTGCTAATATTTGCTTTTTGTCCCCGTTAAATGATACTCCCTAATGAAGACCCTTCTAACAAACATTTTATACTGTTGACGGCGTTTGAAGGTTTTCTTCGCAAAGTACTGCTGAAACCGCCTCGTGTTATTTTGAGACTGCCCGTATTACATGTCAGATACAGATCCTTCATCGTCATGGAAGCTTAAAAACCTGTGCCAGATTGATAGGTAATCAAAAAGAAAATGTTAACAAAAATGCGCTGCATTGTAATGAAAAACATCACCATAATCATCAATATCAACAACATCTACAATAAATGTGAGAGGCTGTCAACGGTTCTTAGTTAAAATAGTTTTAGTTCCAAAAGCAGCATCTTTGGAGTACGAGTTTCGGAAGCAATCATTACATCTTACAAAAATTTACGGCACTGGAACCTCGACATAACAATCGAACTCCTCAGTATGACGAACGATAGTAAGATACATGAAAAAGAACCTCAATATAGCGAACAGATTTTGCCAGCCCTTTCGCCCTTCGTTAAATCGAGGTTCCGCTGCATCACAGTTGAAGGGGAAGGAAATAAAAGAACGTCACACTCACAACTTCTACAGCGGTTTACGTACAGCATCGCAGTCCTCGTCCGTAGTTCTTGAGCTCTCAGAAACTGTAAAAAATGAAAATGCGATTAAGTTTCACTGTATATACTGGAAGTGAACGTTTAGAGTTAAAAACGTTTGTTGAAGTACTGATATAATTTGTACCTACAATCACTTTGTATTAATCCACAGGATTAGTTACTGTGTAAAAAAAGTAACTACTGACCAGGGCTACACAAAAAAAAAGATGATTGGGGAAAACCAACTTAAAAAACCAACAGCCACCCGCAATGTACGCAAGCCATGCAATTACAACATGCCTACTTATTCATTGGGATCTAGAAGCCCATATAATAAATATTTGTATCCATTAATTTCGGCCTAAAGTTTTAGCTCCATTTCAGTTGTTCCAAAATACAAATAATTATCATTAAAAATTCGGTTCTTTGAATCAGACCAATTAATCGACTGACTGTTAGACTCTATTCTAGACCTCGTGTAGTAAAATTTCTTGTAACCCTACTCAAACCCAAGCATCAGCATGCACATTCTCGTCAATGTTCTGTTCTGCACAAAACTTTTTTGCTACCACTTAACAATCACGACCTTCTTCACTTACTGAACATTTCCTTTTTTCTCGCCACCTTTATGTAATTGCTTGAGCAGTCCTTACTATTAGGACAAATCGAATGTTGGTCTTTTCTAAGGAGTAGGGGGTTAAATCTGAGTGTGTACAGAATGACGAAAACTAGCTCACCCTCGGGTCTGTTTGCATCAAAATATACGCGGAGGTAATAGACGCGCTAAAATTCGCATGACATTTCTTCTTGGGTGTGATCGTGTCTGCGTGACGAAGTAAGTAATTTTAAGAAACAAACGCATTGCTCACCTTTTGCTTTCCGGCTGACTTTGTCTCGCGGCACTTTTACTTCAATAAAAGGGTGCATACGTTTGGAGTTCCTTAGGCCCATGGCGATCAAACCCTTTTGCGGAAAAGCAGCCATATATTTAGGCCTCTCCGTAGCATAAACATCAAGTACGCTTAGCAAATCCCCAGTCCTAACATTAAACAACAGCAAATGGTAACCTCTTGAAAAATCTCGGCGGTCAATTACACATTCCTCGTTACTTACAAACGCGCAGTTGGAAACATCATCGACTGAGCATAGTGTGCGGAGAGTGTTTCCTGAAGAAGCGTCAAGTACGTGAACTTCTTGCCTACTCTGGGAGGTTCCAGCCGAGACAAGGACAAACTCTTCCGATGGAGTAAACATCCCAGCTATGTTGCCGCGTAAAAGAGAGTTTTTCCAAGCTCTCTTCCATAGTATACTTTTGCCGTCTGACAGCTGAACTGAGTCAAAAGCGGTGGATAACAGCTGATATTTACTGTTGCATTCTATGGCTTCTTTACACAACACTGGATATGTTGACTGGTATTCTTCATGACAAAGTATGATGGTGTTCACTATTTCTTCACTTGATGTGTCCAGGATGCTCACCTCAAATCCTCTTCCCACACAGGCTACACATTGGTCTGTAACTGGGAATATATAAGTAACCTCGCGTAAACTGGACCAACTTCGGACCTCTTTTGACAATTTAAAATTCCACAGCTGAACAGCCGCCCAAGGATCACGCCGTTTCAAAAGGACACCTTTTGACACAGGTACAAGACAAATTCCACTACCTTCAACAACACAATTATCAACTAAGGACAGGTAGGGTAACTTATCTTCAACAACACAATCATCATCTAAGGAAGGTAACTCTAACATGAGGTTAGTTGCTCGAAAAAGATTATTTTCTTTAATTTTTCGGTTTGACACATCCAAACGTATCACTCCGTCTGCGGTGACACCGTAAATGGTCTTCCCATCTAAAGCAAAGGCAATATGAACAAAATTAAGACCGTATTGTCTGATAACTTTGAGTGCAACCTGACTGCATATTTCAATATTGTTGCTGCCGGGATATGCCCTTACTAAACATTGCTTGTTTAAGACAAACACAAAGGCATCAGACGGTCGGGGTATAGAACCGTCCTGGGAATTAGAGATAGGATCTCCCATCAAGAATGCACCCTTGCTAGGGGATTGATAATCCCAAGGTTCAGAGCCAACGTTTCCGTCAACATCAAAAAAGGAAAAGGTACCCCAAGGCAACTTAAAGACGTGAAATCGAATAACCTTTCGGAAGCTGCTCATACTTTCTACTGGCAAAAGCCAACCAAAGAGAAATTTAAGATCAGGGGTGAACTTGATCATTCCACATGGTTCAAAAGTGTTGACCTCTGCAAGTGTCTCAAAGCAATTTAATGCATCAACCAAACATATCAGTCCAGAAGAATGGGAAATCGCTAGTGGTCCTCCATTTGAAGACCAGGCAAAAGACAAAACTACCTCATTTCGGACAGTTTGAGATATTTCGTCACCGTTTTGTAGATTCCACATGATAAGGCATCGAGCATCGACAAGGGAGTCGGTAATCATGGTATCCCGATTAATTGAACAAACCGAAAATCTGCAGTTGCTCCTAGGGAACAGTGGTAGGAAGTCTCCGTCACTTGAGTAAGCGTGGCTAAGGACTCCAGGGAGAACAATGAGCTTAGTAGGGTGAAAAACAACAGAGCGATAACATGACAATATAGATGTGTTCGGCACCATTCTAAACGCGCCATAGTCTTCAAAGTAACGTTTCTCGACCGTGACCGGACGTTTCCAAATTAGCTTCCCCGTTTGTAGGGACCACAGCTGAATCATACCATTTCTACATTCACAAACCATGAACTCCTGCTGAGGTGAAATGTCAAAGCAAGCCACTTGAGAGGTGCAGCGAAACACAGCTTGGATTCCACTTATTTGCTCCTTCGCAGCTCGCTTATCAACAAACTTCATGAACGGTATGTCATGATATTGTGCATGTAAAAGCTCTTTTGCCTTCTTAGCACAATCTTTTCCTCCCTCCTTCATCATCACTTGAAAGAATGTACTAGGAATCGCCGTCAGCCTTTCGTGGTACTTTCTCAAGAGGAACAACATCGTGCTAAGGGTTCTTTTACTCCTACGACTCAATGCTCTAAAAAGTTCATGTCTCTGAACACGAATAATGTCTTCGGAGCTAGTCGTGTTGTTTACACACAACTTTGCAAATACAATCTCGAAGTCGATTACGTAGTTCTTGACGATTTTTTTAAAGCTGGATGCTCTCGTACTCTCTTCCAACTCGAGCAAATGATCAACACCATGCTGTAGGGCGTACCTCGCAGGGTCACTGAACTCTGCTCCGTGAACACCTTTCCTTTTAACATCATTTAATTCACCAGTACAAAGCTCAGAAAGGGCAAGTTGACCTTGTTTTTCATCCACAGAAAAGCTGTGTTGCCCGTAAGCAGTTCTGTCAGTCAACCAGTCCTTAACTGATTTGTGAAAGAAGTGAATGCAGCCATCTTGAACAGGTAGAAGGGTTGAGATACATTCGATAGCCTTTCTTACTTTCCGGTGACAAGCTGGAGACTTTGCGTCCGAACGCAACATCTTAGAAACAAAGTCTAGTGGAAGAGGTTGTTTTGCAGCTGGTTTTCGTGATTCTTTTCAGTTTTTGACTAGTCGTGAATAGCAGTCAAGGAGTTATGAAAAGTTAAGAAAGAGGTTTGCAAGTTTTATTAAGACTATTTGTCTACTATGTGGACTTCCATACGTTCTTCCCAAATCCTCAGGGGTGAAACTTGAAAAGTTTTTGTTGATAAAATCGGCCATCAAATAGGCGTATAAAATATGTCCAGCAGCTTTTCGGGCCAGTTCACTGATAACGACTTCTGCAAAGCTCGATTGAATAACGTTGCTTAGCTGTCTCTCAAGAAAGAGTCTGATGTCTTTAACGTTTTCTTCGTCATCTTGCTTGAGCTGAACAGGATTAAACTTTTTAAGACGGCCTGCGATATTTACTTCCGGCCGAGCGGTAACACAAAACCGAACCCAAGCAGGAAGTGTGCAAAAGTGATTAGCAATGACATCAATCAGCTCATTGCGGCCTTTGTATTCACTTTCATCCAAGCCATCAATAACTAACAGCAAACTTCTACCAGGGTCTCCTACGCTGCATAAAGGCTCCTCGAAAAGAAATTCGAACAATTCCTGGACTTCTAGGCTGTTCATGTCCACACCCAAGTTTCTAGAAAGTTTCTTCAAAAGTTCACTTTTGTATTCGGGTAAAACATCACACAGCTGACAAGCTAATGATTGAAGCATCACCTTGGGGTTTCTGTAACGTTCTTTATTGTGCTGACAAAAGTGACTTCCTAAGAGCCGACCAGAGTGTTGCATTATTTGGCAAACGACAGCGGCGATCACTGATTTACCCATTCCCGCATCTCCACTGATTACCATCACACGATTTTCAGATGTAAGGTCGTCTATCCACAACTTGATCTTCTCAAATATGTGCAAGCGCGTTCCCTCCTGGTATTTCCCAGAGTGATATTGGATGATTTTTTCGGTGTTAACTTTCGCCAATTTTTGCAGAGTTTCATCTTCTTCAACTTTATCTCTTCTGTCTTCAGCATTTACAGCGTCATACGTGACCTGTTGCCGCGATTCTCGTTGGGTTCTCCGAAAATCCTCTAACATCTCTTTTGCATCCTGTACTGACTTCTGAACACCTTGAATGACTTGCTGTGTGTCTTGAAGAGTTCTGTGGTCCTCTTGTTGCAATTTCATTGCCTCTTTTTGCATCTCCTGTAAACTACCAACTGCCTGATGTGTATCTTGAAGGGTTCTGTGGTCCTCTTGTTGCAATTTAATAGCCTCCAATTGTGTCTTTTCTACTTTGCTAACTGTTTGGTGTGTATCATGAAGAGTTTTGCTGGCTTCTACTTGTGTGTGTCGCACTTTTTCAACAATTTGATGTGTGTCATTAAGAGTTCTCTGATCTTCCTGTTGGGTTTGGAGCACTTGTTGTTGTTTGCGAATTACGTCTTTTAATTGGAACTTGATCTCATCGTCATTTTTCATCCATTCAGTAACAGCGCTGACATAGTCCTCTCCACAAGGCTCTCGCCTTAATCGGTCCACCTCAGACTGATTTAACCCAAGCGAAACAAGAACGGAACTAACTTCCTGCCATTTCACAATGAACTCTGGTGTTGGAATGCCAGTTGTTGCCAGGTGACCATAGAGCTCGTTTCGATAGAATTTGACGCGAGTAAGATTAGCCTCTCTAGAGGTGTCACTCGCGGGGGGCATTTTGTGCCAGGGACCTGAGGGGGGAGGGTATAGGCCGCAAATGTTACTCAGCAACAGAAACAGAAGAGTGATATCAAAGTTCTTAGAGCTTGGATGCCCTCCACCAGGTGGAAACAGTTTTTCCCATTGACTCCCGTTTAGAATTTTCTTACGCCGCAGCTTACTGAGAATGGAATAGTTGGCGTAAAGGTTAACAGACAACGTTTTAGGAGGGTGATAACTGTCAAAAACATTTCTCAGTACTGTTGTTCCACCATCAATGAGAAGTCTGCTCAGCTTGTTTCCATTTGTCTTCTCTACAGAGCTGGCCAGGGGTGAAGGTGCTGCAGTCGCCATTGAAGCCTGAGAAAAAAATCCGCTGCTGGTTAAATTTGTGTGGAAAATAATAAACACTTATTGGAGACGTGGATTGACAAAATCTCACAAAGGAAGTTCATTCACAGGCTGCAAATTGCAGAACCCATATTTCATTAATGCTTATAAAAAGGAAAAATAAAGTAATAACAAAACCATAAAAATACGTTTCTCCTGTCAAGATACCACGCAAAACATGATGAAAATTATCATACCATAAGTACAGATCTAGAAGAAAAAAATTCGTTTTTTTCATGTGCTGAAGTACCAATTTCCCCCACTTCCCCCTACCTATCTCTCTCTCTCTGTCTCTCTCTTTTCTCAACCACCACTTTCACTCTTACAACCTTTTCCCCTCCTCATTCATCACTGCCGCTATCACTCACCCTCCCCCACAACTACAAATACCCTTGCCACTCCCCCTCCCTCCTTATTCAGTACTATTACCACTTGCTTCATGGTTTGAACTTGCATAATGCAGGCTGACAATTACTGGATATCAAGACTTAACCACTCACCCTCACTGAAACAGGAAAAATGCTTCCATGAAGGCTGCAAATGTAGCTAGGCTATCTATTGATCAAAGTCCCCTCCTCCTTCACTACAACAGCTACTGACAATATCACATCGCTCGCTCATTACAACTTCGGGGGGGGGGGGGGG
>CALNXI010000027.1:78604-109827 GCA_942486025.1 Porites evermanni | reverse complement strand
CCCCCCCCCACAAAAAACAGAAAATAGTGTCCCGTGTGTGCCGTGAAAGTAGGTCGGCTATTTATTGCACACAGCCCCCCCCCCCCCCCCCACCCAAGCCACTAAAAAAATCCCCCCCCCCCCTCCTTTCGCGGGGGGGGGGGGGGGGGGGTTACTCCCTGTGATGGCCTATACGTGGAGGCTCAGCCCCAAAGGGGTGCCTTTTTCAGGCCTCAGGTATATGAAAGGGCAGGGATTTCACTTGTTGAAGTATAAAGGATAAGGAAATCTGTCATTTGGGAGTGTAGAGGAGTCCAAAAGGGCCAATGGATGTATTTTATGGCTTTATAAAGTCGAGAAAATGCTATATTTTTGTGATTGATTCCAGTTTAAAAGAAAGTGCATTTACAGCAATTAAAAGGGATGCAAAGTTCTAAACAAGGTATGGAAAAGGGGTAGCATTTATCAATAAAAGGTATATGAAAGGGGTACCTTTTTCATGAAAAATGGTATGTAAAAGAGTACGGGGTTGGACCTCGTGGTGGAGCCTCCCCCATATAAACATTTGTAGAGTACCTTCCCAGATTATAATAACATCACAACAGTGTTTTCGCAATCTCATGATAACAACAATATCACTGTGAGGTTTCTATTTTATATTTTTCACAAAAGCCAAATATATGCTGAGAAAATTGTGCCCATTGGTGAATGTAATAACTGAAAGAAGTGGGTCGATACAAAACAAGTAGAGTAATGAGAGTGATTGGATGATTATTTACTAGGCCTAATTTTCAGCTGAGACTCTTGTTCCTTTTCTGATCATACTGGCTTAATATCTATTATTACCTTCATGTATAAGATTATTTGGTATAATTATAAAGACAAGCTGGCACTTGTTTGCATGCATGACCCACTGTTGTAGCAATGTGGTACTCCGAGGGTGAAACTTTACAACGTGGCAGTATTTAATGAGATGGCATATTTATAAACAAGCACAAATAGGCGATTTCTGAGTTTCCAAAACCCTCACTTTCAAACGAGACTAAGTGCAAAACCATTCTTGTGAAAATGAGTTTTATTTGCATGAGAATAAAATATCATTTTTATATCAATAGCTTAGCACTTCTGTAACCTCACTTTGAGACAGAGGCATCAGGCAACTCAGAAATTGCCTATTTCTTTGAAGCAAAGTGGATGGAATTGGATTTTTAAGAAAATTGTTTCCTCCTCCAGTCCAAACATTCACATGATAATGTTTAAGTTATATACAGTGCATTAAGTACTGGGATAATTTATTTCACGTAGTGTGCATATTATTAAATTGTAATAATACTCAGAGCTTTTGAACTACGTATTAACTAGATTTTAATAATACCTTTCTTATTTTCAAAGGTATTTAAAAAAGTGAATGATAAACAAACAACCGACTACCTTAACAATTTCTCATCATGATGGAACCGTTCTGTCAAAGTTTATATTAGCTTTCTATTACCTTGCAGAATTTTTTTCCAAAAAAAAGTCTTTTCCTTTAAACTCTGCAAATGATTTATTGATTGTTTTCCCTTATAATTTTAGCAAATTGATCTTGATGGCAGGAAGCAATTTCTTACACGGATGCAAAAAATACTGTCAGGTTGGATGATGAGGAATGGAGAAAAACCACATGTATCTTTTAAAGCATATAATAGTATTAAAAATATTCTTTACGTATCTACACATAGCTATCTAAATAGGCATATTTAAAGTGATATATTGAAAAAGAAGCAATGTCAATCACTTCCAGAAGAATTGGCAAATGCCCCACCCCCAAGCAGAGGTTTTCTGACAAATTCCCCACTGCCAGGACCGAGAAGATGACAAATTCCTGACAAATGCCCAGGGGGGATGGGTACGCTGGGAATTGAATAAGCCATTATCATTATCACTTGAAGCAAATTTTTCTTTCTTTTCATTGGCCAAGAGCCCACCACGTGACCTGCAAATAACTACCTACAAATTATGGTCTGCTCATGCGCAACGTCGTTCAACAGTGTTTGCTTTGGTGTTTGGCTGCAAATAATATTCTGCTCATACATAAAAGAAACCACGCTTTTCTCAATATGTGAAAATGGCAGATCGCTTTTATTCCCGAGGATATACACGGTGATCAAATGATAAAACAATTATTGAACTCAGTTATCGCAAAATATCATGATTTGTCACTTTCTAGCCTGTGTACAGACACCCCTCCCCTCAGGAAAAATCAAAGAAGTGGCATCTGTGAGTCACCGTCGCTAATCGTGCGTGAGAATAATTTTACATAAATTTAAAAAAGTAGTTTCCGCCGACCAAAAATAGTGTGGCTCATGTTTCATGTCATTCCAGATCTCAAAATGTCGGTGCATGCGACTTACATTGTATTTTTATCGAGCAATTGAGAGAGAGAGAGAGAGAGAGAGAGAGAGAGAGAGAGAGAGAGAGAGAGAGAGGCAGATTCATGTGCGTATTTGCTACGATCGATGGGTATTTGCTACAGTAGCAAATACCCATTTTTCCATTTATGGGTATTTGCTACCGTAGCAAATACCCATTGAAATTTCGAGTGGGTATTTGCTACCCAAAATGGGTATTTGCTACCGTAGCAAATACTCACTGAAATTTCGACTGGGTATTTGCTACCCATAATGGGTATTTGCTACCGTAGCAAATACTCATTAAATTGTAAAGTGGGTATTTGCTACCCATAATGAGTATTTGCTACCGTAACAAATACTCCTAGCGCTTAACAAGGGGAATTTGTTACCATAATTATTTAAATTCGATTCCGTAGCACATTATCAAACTTACAAGTGGATACATGTATGTGCTGCCAACAATAAGCAATGATAATAATAACTTTAGTACTGCTACACGACTTCATATTAGTAGCTACGGCTGCAAACAATTTTTAAAGTACATAGATAATTAAAGGCTAAGTAGGGCCAAAACATGGTTCAGCTTGGAGATTTCTAATTTGTATATATGGAAACAACACTTGATGAAATTATTTATGAAAGCTGTTTTAAAGAGGCAACCCGTTCAAAATAATATATAGTTAGAGCAGAACTTAAAGAGAAATAAATAAACTTTTTTAAAACTAAGTTGTACTTAAAAGGGAAAACAATGGCTTCTTTAGAAGCCACCAAATCTAAAAAAAGTCTATACCAACAGATAGCAAACACGATTAGTCTAATAATAAACAACTGAATATCTGACCCGAAGAACCACCACACCCCGCGGTTGGTGCGTGGTGTACCCATCATATAAGTGATTTCACATTATTTAATATGCAATGTAACTGTTCCCAGCTCTACACTACATAGACCTTCATAGCCCAATATACCCCTTCTTAGCTCTACATAGCAATAATGGCCGTACATAGCCCTACATGTACATGGCCCTACATCGCCTAATATCCGTACTTAGTAAAATCCACCTAGTGGTCTATTATCAATGCCGCGTTCTGATTGGGTGAGCTACTACTAGGCTATATGTTATAGCCCACTAGTAGCGAAAAGTGCCGGCAATTTGGTGGGCAAAAAATGATTAAAGTGTAGCTTTAGCTAGCTAAAGTTGTTTTGTCTCAATATTTTTGACCAACTAGTTGGATTATACTAAAACAATTATTCGTCTCCCCCTCATGACCTCTGAGTCAATAGCCAATTCGGCCTTCGGCCTCAAATAGCCTTAAATAGCCCTAAATAAACCTGCATAGCCCTACATAGCAATATATAGCCGCGCATAGGCGTACCTAAGCCCTACATAGCCGTACATAACCGTGCATAGCCGTGCAGAGCGGTACATCGCCCTAGACAGCCGTTTATAGCCACGCTTAGCCGTACATAAGCTCTAGATAGCCTTAAACAACCGCACCATGCCGTGCATAGCCATACATGGACGTACATAGCCGTACATAGCCGTACGTAGCTGTACATAAGCTCTACATAGCCTTACATAGCCGCACATTGCCCCGCATAGCCGCCGTACATAGCCGTGAACAACGCTACATAGCCGTGCATAGCTGTGCATAGCCTTACATAAGCTCCACATAGCCTTACAAGGCCGTACCATGCCCTGCATAGCCGTACGTAAGCCCTGCATAGCCCTACATAGCCGTACATAACTGTGCATAGCCGTGCAGAGCAGTACATCGCCGTACACAGCCGTTCGTATCGACGCTTAGCCGTACATAAGCTCTACATAGCCTTGCATAGCCTTAAATAACCGTACCATGCCGTGCATAGCCATGAATGGCCGTACAAAGCCGTACAAAACCGTACATAACCGCGCATAGCCGTGCATAGCCCTACATATAGCCGAACAAAACCGTGCATAGCCGTGAATAGCCGTGCATGGCCGTACATAAGCTCTACATCGCGTTACACAGCCGTACCATGCCGTGCATAGCCAAGCATGGCCGTACATATCCGTGCATAGCCATGCATGGCTTTACATAGCAGTGCATAGCCGTACATAATCCCTAAATAGCCTTTCATAGCCGTACATAGCCCTGCATAGCCGTAACATGCCGTTCATTGCCGTGCATAGCCCTACATAGCCGTACATAACCGTACATAAGCTCTACCTAGCCTTATACAGTCGTTCCATAGCGTGCACGGCCATGTATGGCCGTACATAGCCGTACGTGCTGTCCATAAGCCCTACATAGCCCTGCATAGCCGTGCATCAGGGGCACCCAACGTCAATGTTCGGAAAATATCTGTTCGAAAACCATTTGAGATCTAGAATTTTCGGAACATTTGTTGTAAAATTTCTTGCTTTCCTGCCTCTCCTAGGATTTTCGAACATTTAAAAAATGGTATAATTGCCAATTTTTAACGGATTTTTACCCTAAAAAGGTCACCTAGAATTTTCGGGAGCCTGTTTTTTGGCTGAAAGTTTCGAAAAGGTAAGTTTTAATCCCTAAGATTTTCGGATCACTAGACTTTCAGCTAAGAAATCTGAACAGATGAAAAATTTTTAGGGGATAAAAATATGCCTATATCTACCGTTTAAATACTAAAATCCGTTTAACAATGCTATGCTTAAGTGTTTTTGAACTATATTCTCGTTGGGTGGCCCTGGTGCATAGCCGTAGTTAGCCGTGCATGGTTATGCATAGCCGCGCATAGCCCTACATAAGCTCCACATATCCTTACAAGGCCGTACCATGCCCTGCATAGCCATGTTTGGCCGCACATAGCCTTGCATAGCCATGCATGGCCGTATATAGCCATGCATAGCCGTACATAAGCCCTACATAGCCCTACATAACCGTGCATAGCCGTGTAGAGCGCACATCGCCGTACATAGCCGTTCATAGCCACGCTTGGCCGTACATAAGCTCTACATGGCCCTGCACAGCCTTAAACAACCGTACCATGCCGTGCAGAGCCATGCATGGCCGTACATAGCCGTACATAACCGTGCATAGCCGTGCAAAGCTGTGCATAGCCCAACATAGCCGAACAAAACCATGCATAGCCGTAAACAGCCGTATATAGCCGTACATAAAATCTACATAGCCTTACACAGCCGTACCATGCCGTGCATAGCCATGCATGGCCGTACATAGCCGCGCATTGCCGTACATAGCTGCGCATAGCCGTTCATAGCCGTGCATAGCCGCAAATAGCCGTCCATAGCCGTACATAGCCGCCCACAGCCAAATGTAGCTGTGGATAGCCGCACATATCCGTACATAGCCGCGCACAGCCATATGTAGCTGTGGATAGCCGCCCATATCCGTACAAAGCCGCGCACAGCCATACATAGCTGTGGATAGCCGTGCATAGCCGCGCATGGCCTTAGACAGCCGTGCATAGCCTCGCATAGCAGTACATAGCCGTACATAACCGCGCATTGCCGTACATAGCCGTGCATAGCCGCACATAGAAGTACATAGCCGCGTATAGCCATCCATAGCCGTACATAGCCGCGCACAGCCATACATAGCTGTGGATAGCCGTGCATAGCCGCGCATGGCCGTGCATAGCCGCGCATGGCCTCACACAGCCGTGCATAGCCTCGCATAGCAGTACATAGCCGTACATAACCGCGCATTTCCGTACATAGCCGTGCATAGCCGCACATAGAAGTACATAGCCGCGTATAGCCATCCATAGCCGTACATAGCCGCGCACAGCCATACATAGCTGTGGATAGCCGTGCATAGCCGCGCATGGCCGTGCATAGCCGTGAATGGCCTCACACAGCCGTGCATAGCCTCGCATAGCAGTACATAGCCGTATATAACCGCGCATTGCCGTACATAGCCGTGCATAGCCGCACATAGAAGTACATAGCCGCGCATAGCCGTCCATAGCCGCGCACAGCCATACATAGATGTGGATAGCCGTGCATAGCCGAGCATGGCTGTGCATAGCCGCGCATGGCCTTACACAGCCGTGCATAGCCTCGCATAGCAGTATATAGCAGTACATAACCGCGCATTACCGTAAATTGCCGTGCATAGCCGCACATAGACGTACATAGCCGCGTATAGCCGTATAAAGCCGCGCATGGCCGTGCATAGCCTTACACAGCCGTGCATAGCCGTACATAGCTGTAGATAGCCCTACATTTCCGCACTTACCCATACAGGGCCGTACATGGCCGTACAAAGCCGTGCATAGCCCTACATAGCCAAACAAAACCGTGCATAGCCGCGCATAGCCGTACATAGCCGTACATAGCGCTGCATAGCCATACAGAGCCGTACGTAGCCCTGCACACCCGCACATAGCTGTTCATGGCCGTAAGTAGCTGTAGATATTCATACATAGTGAAAGTAGGGTTTATACGTCGGGTCGCGTCGTTAAGACTTATGTTAGTTCCGTTTACGTGAAATAAAAGTGACAGTAAGTATAATAATGAACCGGAGAAAACTAGTGAACATTTCGTTAGTCCTATCAATTTAATTATTCTTATAATTATTAACTATCAATTAAGTATCGAAAGAAGTTCTCTTGTATTTAATTCACAGTCATCAATTTTTTTTTACACGGCGCCCATGTTATCCCTGAAGATGTCAAAAAGCTTTTGCACCCTTTGCCTCTCTCTCAAGTTGCTGACTGCGAGACAACGCGCGCTGTCGGCAAGGTTACTCTTTAGCGATATGTACACGCGTGTAAAAAGTAGCCTCTGCCTCCGTCCATTCCCGCGCAAAGAATGCGTACAACAGAAACAATGATAATAATTAGTTTTTAACGAGTTTTCTAAAAGTTTGGATAATGTGTTAGCTTTTCTTTCTACAGCACAGTGTTCATTCCTTCTGCTGTCATGTGCTACCATTTGTGAGCGCGTCATTAAAAAAACACAAGGCTTGGGCAGTTTTGGTCGGATTTGTCAGACGACCGAAAACGATCTTTTATATTAACAAATAAAATGTAAAACTCTTGTGATTTTAGTCATGGAGAAAATTGTATAGTAAAAAGTGAAATTTATTTTTATCTGACAGCCTGTTTAGTGCTGGCACTGCAAAATGCAGCTGAAATGAGTTCGCTTCAGAATGACGCATGCTGGCAGAAAAAAGCGCCATTTGCTCAAGAATAAAAGTTTGCACGGCTATCCGCAGGTTCCTTTTTTGCACGCAGGTGAATATTGCGAAAACGTAACCCCCACTGTCTCAGTACCACTAATCCATGCTCATAAAAATTGCGCAGTAAAATAAAAATGAATAATAAAGAATTAAAATGTCAATGACTACAAGTGTAATAAACGTATGAGATAAACAAAAGGAAATACAGATATGGGGAATATAGTTGGTGATCGATGTTTTGTCTGAAATATGTTTTTTGCAATGAAAAGTACGTTTTCCTCAAAAAAGGAAAAAATGGGTATTTGCGACCGCAAATGGGTATTTGCTGCGAAGTAAAGTTTAGCCATTAAATGCTTAAAATATAAAAAAAACAGCTCTTGACAGGTGAAATGTACGTAAACCATTATGCGAAGCGAGTTGCAAACAACAGTGCTTGGAAAATTCCCCCCCAAAGAGAATTTTTAACTAAAAACTTTGGTGGGCACTTTCAAAAAATCTTCATGTTTTAAGTCTTGTTGAAGATGTAGCTTACAACAGGAAAGATTCGTAAATTAATGGTCTGGTAAAAATGAAAATATTACTAATTCCAGCGGTCTTTAGTAGCAATTTTCCTTTTTTCGAGGACCTTTCGAACCGCTGGTTTTTTCGAATTTTTAAAAAAATTTCGTATCTTGTACCTAAAATTGAGTAATTGCTACGTTGGCGAGGTTTGATTGAAAATAGTACGCGCCAAGTTTTAGGGCTGTGTCAGGAAAATTGAAAAAGTTAGAAAATGATTCATAAACTTTACTCTCCATGTTTTTAATTCAAACTTTTTTCGAATTTACCGTTTGAAAATAGCAGAGCGAGAACAAGTAGAAAATACGCAGTCGACAATCTAAAGAGAGAGAGAGAGAGAGAGAGAGAGAGAGAGAGATTTTTAAAATTGGTTTACACTATACCAAACAAGCAAAATGTTCTTGCAAGCCCTTATTGAATGAAAAGATCCATGATCCTATGCAAGCCTTCCCACTGGATACGGAAAGTCATTAGTTTGAAATAAAGTGCGGACAGGTCAGACGCGACTCATAAGCTCGTGATAGTGTGAAACATGACCTTAGCATTAGCTTGAGTAACAGAGGTTTTCCTTAGAATTTTTCTTTCCAGCGCTTAGATTATGCATTGTAGTGCATGGAGTACCATAAACCTTGACTGAACAAATCCTATTTGTGCCTTTGATTCTTGCATTTAGAGGTCATGAAGCTGGTATAACTCATGCATATTGAGTTATTATTTCCTGTGGTTTATGTTACTGTATGTGTTTGTGACAGGATTTGATCTCGGATGCCATTTATATTAGAACCGATTTTTCTTTTACCTTTTTGAAGCCTAAAGCTTTTTAGTACCGCTAAAGAACCTTTCAATAAAGATTTCAGTTTCTTTTCTTTTCTCCGGCAAAATCCCTGGATCTCAAAAGCTACATGCATGTAGTTGTCCTTGAATGTGATGATTTTCTGGTTGCCCGCTACGTTTTGACGACAGGCCCTAAAGCCAATCAAAATCCCTCATTTTCATGATGCAGTGATCTACGAGTAACAGCCAATCAAATCATTTTGCACGCATTCCGGGAACAATCACGTGGCCTCCATACACAATTAGCAACAGTGAATCACAAACGCCCCTTCTCCGATTTTTCCTCAGGGGAGGGAGGTCTGTACACATGCTATCACTGTCTCGCAAATCAATTATTTGCCTCAGCCAACTCGCCACTAGCAAATCACGATATTTTGCTCAACCTCATCCAATAATTGTTAATTATTAATTATTTTATACCTAATTGTCATGATTGTTTACATTTGAAGTTCGTAGTTTCTAAAACATGGAGCGACCTAAAACCACCTAAAACCATCTACAACCACCTACAACCACCTCAAAAACATCTACAACCACTCGCAAACAATCTAAAACCATCTAAAACAGAGTATAAATGTCTGAAATAAGGCGAGACGACAACATGTCACGTACATGAAATACGAGAATCGAACAAAACATTCACTTCCCTCTAAAATCTTACTCTCCCTGGTCCCTTGTATCATCAACCATTGGCTTAACACAAAACTTCCACTGCACTGTCCTCTTATGTTGGGAGGGCTGGGATATAAGATTGATTTTGCTTCCTCTCTCTTGTGAAACTCATCAACAACTTGATTATAATTTAAGCAACAACTGATTGTTTGTGATTTTTAATTGTTTTGAAATCATGTTTTTAAAAATGTCACATTACTAGTGATTACATATGGTGCGACATCTGGAATATGTCTGGAAAATTCATTTATAATCTCAGCAGGAGCACAACGTGATCATGAGTCACCATTGCATACGTGGCACCATTCGTACAACTGCGTGCCGTATGAATGCACGCACGATGGCGTTCGTGCCAAAGGAAGATCCCCAAGGCACGTACAGTTCCTTTAAAATATTTCTAATGCAGACTATTCTTATTCATACTTTGTCTAGACTGCTTGCAGTCCGCCTTTTCTCTTAAAATCCGTCTAGTTCTTATCTCCGCCAGCCCGATTGAAAACCACGACGTTATAATACCTAATGTGACCGTTTTTTTAGCCATAGTGGTACTCGATTCAGATGAAAATGAAGAAAATGAAGAAAGTATCCTTCCAAAGAAAATACGAAAGGTGAGTAAGAAAAGCTGTTCACGGAGACCATTAATAAATAGACTGTTCACAGTCCCCTATTTTCGCGTAATATCGTCGAGATCGAGCGCTGTGCGTTACGGGCTGCCATCTTTCAAGATAGTCGCCTTTAACGGTGAGACCTTACAATAGGTGAGAGTGAAAACAGGAAACGCGAGGTTCCATGCACTGGTTCAGTTCGATTTACGCAGCTTTGATCTGAAAACATAATTTATGCTAAACCATAAGAAAAAAATTAATTAGAAGTGTTATTTTTTCGCGATTTGTCTTTTAATTTTTAGATACAGTTCATTTCATTTGCATGAGAGTAAGTCTTAGAAATGAACAGGTTTGATCAATTCACGCTCGCGCGTTCTAGCCTTTTTTAACTCTGTATTATTCCCGGAATAAGTCAGCACACAATAGCTTTGGTCACACTACAGACTTTTTACCTATGGAAAATTGATTTTTTAAGTGTGACTGATTTTTCCCCAGGTAACTTACCTCGGGGAAATTTTATCGTCTGGGGCTTGGATATGTCTCGAGAACAATAGACTTTCCCTTGACAGCTACCCCAAAGCGATAGCTTTGGGAAAAAAGAAATACCGAGGTTGCTAGCCAATAGACACTCATCGGCGAAGGTCTTGATGACAGAACCGGACATAGCTCACGAGGTGAAAGAAATTTTGGGGGTACGGGTCGTCTACGTCTTCGCCTGTTCACCTTGACACGTTGAATTAACGTAAGAAATAACAGCGAGATAAAAGAAAAAAACGTCTCTTTGATCGGCTAGATCCCTGCGCATCTTGCTTTCTTGAATTTATGCTCCAAAAAATTCAACTGTCCGTGAAAATCTTGGGAGCCCATATCAGTTGTGTGACCTTCCCAGAATTTTTTACCTAGGTAAAACAAAACCCGAGATGAATTTACCTCGGAAGATTTTTGATGAATTTGCCCTAGGTTAATCGGTTTTACCTAGGTAAAAGTCCGTAGTGTGACCACAGCTAATATGATCGTCGGCGAATTCTGTAATCATCCATCGTTCTGCTAGTGATAATCTAGCCGTTGATTCACTCGTCTTAACTTGCTTGTTTGGGACTGAGTCTTATTCCCCCGAAGAGAGAGAAAGAGGGCGCTTTCCATTCAACAAAAATTCCGGTTTGAAATTTCGGAAATTCCACGTGCCCAATGGAACGGTACATTCCGGTTGAACAGACCCGACCTAGGCCACCACGCGTTTGGTTATTGTGCTTGTAAGCAGGATACAAGAAGTCGAAGTCTTTGACGGGCGCTTCCGATGTTTATAATCCACGTAGATCCCCTAAAACATCATCAGATTTTTTCTATAAAGTTTGATTTTTTGAATTCGCGTTTTAAATTTAAACTTAAGGCGGGTGGCACTGTTGATAACGACATTTTTGACTAAATATTCATTTAATCGGAAAATTGACTTTCTTTTTAAAGCCTTTTACTTAGTTGTACCCGTTACGCCCACCGAGTGAAAGCAACGTTGCCGCGACTAATATAATTTTTATAGTTCCGTATATTTCATTTTATCCATAGATGGAAGAAGATACAGAAAACAAGCTTCTGTTAATGGATAAAGACAAGTACCTAACTGTTTGAGCTTGTTGTTACAGTAAGCCAAAACCGGTTCAGTATAAAGCACGGACTTGGTATAAAACTTCGGACTGGATATAAAACTCGGACTAGGTATATGAAATGCGGGCTAAAGACTGGGTAGTAAGACGCGGACTGAGTTCTTTAGGCAGAATGCCTCGACGGGGATGCTCATCGTCTCCACTGTCGTTTCCAGAAAATGAATATATATATATATATATAAATAGGAAGAATATAAATGTTTTTTTGGTATGACTGTGAAAGTGGATAATCACGAACGTGTTAGGAACGTTTGTTTTTAAAATATAATGAAGCGGAACCAGTCACTCCCGTTTTGTTTGGACTGCCCATTAGATATTAGCCTGCGAAGCGCAGACGCATTTCCGGTCGTCGCTTCTCTCCCTCCGAAAAATAGCGTCTGCGAACCCGAGTGGCAAAACGATTTCCATGACGTAAAACCTTTTGTTTTGATGTAGGCCAATCAGATCAAAGGATAGAATACAGCTCGAGTGACTCCTCGCGACCTCGCGCGCTGAAGTGTCTTGGATTTTGGAGAGAATTACCAAATACGCTTTGGAACGTGAATTTCACGACCATAACAAGGTTTCCTGCGACGTTGAATGCTGACTTCTTTATGAAGCAACTGCTTCTTAAGCTATGTATGTGATGTGGGCCTTTGGTTTCGCTTTATAAAATACGGTAGTACGTGACATAAACAAAACCTGGACAAAATAATCGCTACAGCGAAAGGAAAGCAACATAGCTTAATGACATCGCGCTCAGACTTATTTATTTCAATTTAACCAGCGCTGACAAAAGGTGGTGAATCAATTACACAGACACATCCTTGACTGATTCAGAAATCTCTAACAATCGCTCGTTAATAATTCTAGTATCGCCACAACACAATGATCTGAAATATTATAAACCTGGGCCAGACCCAGCGTGAAATAAATAGTTACAGCAGTAAATAGATCATAGTCAAAATGACATTTCAGCTACGACGCTTCTACTCATCTCACAAAAAACTATGGAAATGAGAACCTTGAAAAGAACATGTATTTAAAGAAATATACCGGAGCAAATATAAAATGCTTTCGATCTGATCAAAGTTCTATCTGAACCAAGAAGCAACCACGCATGGGAAATCAATTACCACATGTCCTACCTTTCAAAGATAAAGGATATCTACTAAAAAATATCTAAAACGGCACACGACAAACTATCGAAGAGTTCTCCAAAGCATACTTTCCTGCCAGGAACCAGAAAGGAACAGAAGCAACAAACGGCATGATGCGTCTACTGTCATTAGGACAGTTATCGTTTCAGATATGATCAAAACAACTACGTCTGATAAATCATTGACTCCGTAGGCAAACAGATGAAAAATGTCCTCTAATCTTTTCTTCGATATGAATCCTCTTGATACTTATTTCAACAATCAGTCCCACAATCCTGGCAAATTAACTTTCGTAAACGCGTCGTTCTGAGAAAAAAGGACGGCTATACAGAAGCCACGTCGTCCTTTCAATTTCGGCTTGTAAACATCCCGGGGGGGGGACTCCCATATGAAACAGACGGGGATGCTCGTCGGAAATTTTGAATTTAACCCCTAAAGGAGACCATCTGGGCGTGGCTCAAGCTTTTTGTGATCCCTAAAGGAGACCAATCTGGGCGTGGCTTAAGCAAATTTTGACCCCTAAAAGAGACCGCTTAAAAACACACAAATACGACATGCAATGAGTTTTAATGATATAAAGACATAATCATCGAATGCTTTTATCTAAAAGTAGTTTTTAAAAGCATTGTCATAAATCTCAAGTTCTTCGCGGAACCCTAAACGAGACCTTGGCGGCTTAAAATATTGGCACTTTGCCCGGAACACCCTAAGCGAGACCAAAATCCAAAATTTACACCCCTAAGCGAGACGACGAGCATCCCCGTCTGTTTCATATGGGAGTCCCCCCCCCCCGGGGTAAACATATCCATCGCGCACGATCCTGCGAGAAGTCTCGCGAGTTAGTTCCTTGATTTTAAGCGCTAAACCGCGATTGGCTAAAAATGTTTTACGTCACGGAAATCGTTTTGTCGCTCGGGTTCGCAGACGCTATTTTTCGGAGGGAGGCTAATTAGATATCTCCCGTAAGTAGCCTACACTACAGGCGTTTTCTTCGGGTACGCGAATGACGTTTCTGCTCGAGTTACCCCCATAATAATTAAAAGTTAGGACTTACAAACTTGTTTTATTTAGTTATTATTACAAATAGGTTGCGACCTTGAATAGAACCGAATAAACAAGATTAGGGTGAATCCATTAGTATAGGTATAATAGCATGATTTGTAGTGATATTTGGCATAATAAATACCACTCGTGATATATCAAAATTGCTTATAAATTAAATTTATTATACTACTGCCCGCAAAAGGTTCGTACTTTTCACTTGTAGGTACTTCAAATTAAGATAGAAGCCAATCAAACTGCAGACATTTTTCATGTAGTAGTATAAGCGAATAAATAATAATTAACGCAACAGAACAGACTATAGACCAGAGCAGAACAGCACGGAACAGAATAGAATACAAAGCATAGGACGAGATCGTATATGATAAGGCTGGCAGAAAGTTTATCAAAGGATAAGATGGAGTGGAATAGCATAGGATAGGATAGGATAGGATGGAGGATGGAATGGGATGGCATAGCATGACATAACATAGCACAGCGCAGTAAAAGACCGCATAGCATTGGTTATTGCTCTTGCCGATGATATCCCATGCGATTTTCCATTCATTTTATTCATTCATTCATTCATTCATTCATTCATTCATTCATTCATTCATTCATTCATTCATTCATTCATTCATTCATTCATTCATTCATTCATTCATTGTTTCATTTATTTATTCAATCTTTTTTTAATCATCATTCATCAGTCACTTAGTATCCATAAAACCCTCTATACATGAATCTCAAAAATGGGGTCCTCGATGTGTAACAGATTACGCCTTATCAAAACTAGGTTATTCAAACAGAAACTTATTGTTTTTTTCATAAGCTTGAAAACAACAGAAGATATGGACCATTGTACCATCCTAAACATCCTGCTTGACAATCCTGAAGAACTAGATTTGAAACACAAGCCCTCTGCTATAAGGGAGGATAAGATTTTTACTCTCGATCAGAGGGTGATACCTATAGCTTCTGCAGAAGCAGATGATAANACATAGCACAGCGCAGTAAAAGACCGCATAGCATTGGTTATTGCTCTTGCCGATGATATCCCATGCGATTTTCCATTCATTTTATTCATTCATTCATTCATTCATTCATTCATTCATTCATTCATTCATTCATTCATTCATTCATTCATTCATTCATTCATTCATTCATTCATTCATTCATTGTTTCATTTATTTATTCAATCTTTTTTTAATCATCATTCATCAGTCACTTAGTATCCATAAAACCCTCTATACATGAATCTCAAAAATGGGGTCCTCGATGTGTAACAGATTACGCCTTATCAAAACTAGGTTATTCAAACAGAAACTTATTGTTTTTTTCATAAGCTTGAAAACAACAGAAGATATGGACCATTGTACCATCCTAAACATCCTGCTTGACAATCCTGAAGAACTAGATTTGAAACACAAGCCCTCTGCTATAAGGGAGGATAAGATTTTTACTCTCGATCAGAGGGTGATACCTATAGCTTCTGCAGAAGCAGATGATAACGGAGCATACATTTCCAAAGGAAATGCAAGGCGCTACTACCAATACAGCAGTACTTCTGGGTCTCGTACAGTCCATTTGGAAAATGGGGTGTTCTTTGCCAATAGAAAAGCAGCAAAAGGCTACAAAAAGGATTATGTTCCGACGGAGGAGGTTTATGAACTTACCAGATATTACAAAACGAACAAAGCCAACCCGTCATTTTCAAGGACTTTTGTTACAGTTAAAGCAGTCAATGAACGAGAACCAAAGCCTTGGTATTTGGTCATGTATAAGTGGGCAGGTGGAACTAAAGAGTTTATCTTGCAGCGCCATGGTAACGCCATGAAACCTACGGTATCAGCTTATTTCCGGAAAGAGCCCGTAGTTTCTGAGACGATTGACGAGTATCTAGACCAAGGACTGTCTGTTGATAACATATAGGCTACAATGTCAAAACAAGTTTGTCAAACTGTGAGTGAAACTATCTCAGGACCAAAAATGATAGAAAACTGAAAGTTCCACAAGAAAGCATCTGACGAAACACGGGATGCTGCTGAGAAGCACAGCGAAGCGGAATCGTTGATATAATGTATATAATAATGTATATACTTAAAAAGTAAAAATTGCAAGGAGAGACAAGCTGCACATCTTAGCCTCAAACCGGTGTGAAACCTTTGAAAACCTTCTACATATTGATATTGCTCCATTGAGGAGTACTCTTTCTTACACTCGTAAAATTGAACGATGATTTTTATCGGTATCAGGGACCCATGACTCTGTCAGTATAAATATACATAGCTTCTTTGTACCGGACTAAGATACGGCTCGGTACAGTATATATATATACAACACACAGTTAATTCAGTTCGCGCGTATTCCTGCTGAATTTGTTGTCCGTTTTATAAGATATCAATATCGCACGAAAGTAATGACATTTTCCATAGCTGCTTAGTATCTACTTTTAATATCTCCGTACAGTCTTAGAGTACAATGTTTAGAGTTGTGCACAGCATGCATTTTAGATGGATGGATGGATGGATGGATGGATGGATGGATAGATAGTTTATGGCACGATAAAAAGATCAGCATTGCTGGTGGGGTCGTGCATACAGTAATTACAAGAAAAATAAGGAGTACTGAAAGCAAATGTACACTTAAAAATTAAAAACTGTTAAAAGTTTTTTCTTGTATTACAGTATCTCCAGGATAAAGCGTTTCATTTTTCTGGAAAATTTCACTTTCTCGTCAAAACAATCACTGACTCAGACAGACTCGGATTAGTTTACTTGAATTTAGCGTTCAGTACAGCGAACGGGGTTATGTTCTGTGAAACTTATCTGCAGTCTGCGGCCCACATCATCACTGATCCACGATTTATTTTATTTTATTTTCAAGTTCTTTTTAACCGATCCTTGATCCCTGATTTCTCGATCTTCGATCCTCGATCCTTATTTTCCAGTAAACCTTGAAGTTTTGCTCATTAAGATTTTTCCTTTTTTTCCGACCACTGAAGTGATCAGTTGTTCCAAAATAATCAACGCTTTCAAGCTATAGAATTCTTGGACCAACCCGTTCCGGAAAAGCTCACTCAAGTAGAGTGTGCGGTTAGTCAAGTTCAAAGCTACCCGTATAAACACATCCGTGACACGTTAGGGTGGATTTCCACTGATGCGTTTTGAGGCTCCGCACGTTAACGCACGTAAATTTTAATCACGTAAATCAAATAGAGGTAAGACATAAAGTATTGAGATTAAACGTCAAATTAAGCGAGTTTCTACTTTTACGCTAACATAATTGTACGTGCAGCCTTTCATACAATGCCTTTATTTTATTTGCGAACGCAAATTTTACACACGTGCGCACGTAAAAATTACATGACAGTGGATACTTCATATCTCAAGTATTTATGAAGTGCAACACGACTTCACATCGTAACAACTGCGAAAATCTGTCAATTAAATACATAAAACAAAGTGAATCTATTTAACCGTACATTTCCTGTAATTCCGACAGTATTCTGAGAAACGTAACGCCTTAATAAGAAACAAAATCCTGAGGATTTCCCCGCTGTAATATTTTCTCATCCTGCCTGGGGATGTGCCTGCATGTCGTGCATAATTGCACGAAAATCAAGGGCCTCCATTCGAGGAAAATTACGTCATTATCAAACTTACATGCGTCATTTCAGTCATCGCCGAAATAAACTGCATTCTCATCACGAGACTCATTTCCATCTTATCCCCATTTTCCACGGTCTTCGCAAGAAACGCGGGGCCTACAAACTAGGTCCCACCGAAAAAAAAAAAAAAAAAACGACCGCATTTTAAGAGTCTCGCTTTTCTAAAGCAAGCGAGACTAACAAGCGTTACGCTATTTTGCTTGAATTCTTGGGTCATCTTTATTTTGCTTAAAGTAGGCTTTTGTTTGTCGGTGATTCCATTTAGCAGTGATATAAATGTAATTTCTACAAGAAATGCTGCGCTCGTGGTATAAACCAGTCTCTAGAACATTCTGGGGGAGAAAGGCAATCGGATACTTCGACTGCGTTTAAATTACTTGGCTAGGTCAGAGCACGTACTGCTTTGAGCTTAATCCGTTTTATTAAAATTATTTTTAGCTCGTGTTTATCAAAAGCGCGTTCTAAAGCAGTTCAATTAGTGTAGCCATAAACGCCAGTTTCTAGAACATTCAGGGGGAGAAAGGCAATCGGATACTTCGACTACGTTTAAATTACTTGGCTAGGTCAGAGCACGTACTGCTTTGAGCTTAATCCGTTTTATTAAAATTATTTTTAGCTCGTGTTTATCAAAAGCGCGTTCTAAAGCAGTTCAATTTGTGTAGCCATAAACGCCAGTTTCTAGAACATTCAGGGGGAGAAAGGCAATCGGATACTTCGAGTACGTTTAAATTACTTGGCTAGGTCAGAGCACGTACTGCTTTGAGCTTAATCCGTTTTATAAAAATTATTTTTAGCTCGTGTTTATCAAAAGCGCGTTCTAAAGCAGTTCGATTAGTGTAGCCATAAACGCCAGTTTCCTGTATTTAATATAGCTCGTACTACAAATACTAACCATTACGTACTCTTTTTGAACAGCATATGGAAACATTTATTTAAAAGCATCGCATCGTTTTAGTAACTACGATTTGAAGTTTGATGAGAAGTTCAATTGATGTGATGGCAACTGCAATAACTGACAAATGCTAAAATACATTTTGAGAGGAAGCAGTTAAATTTTGGCGGAGATTTAATGGCAATACCCTAGCCTGAATTTTCGTTCGCGTGATCGATTTAGCAAAGATTGCAAGTGACGTCACGGCGGCCATATATTTGGTGATCAATTTCATCAAATTCCGCGAAAACCATTGAATTGTTTTGAACAGTGACATGACTCCCTTTTAATGCAGACGAAAATCAAGAATATGAACAGATAATAAGAATAGATTCGGAATTAATAAAGAAAAGCAGACAACTTACCCGTACCAGACTTCTTGAACTACATTTGTATCAACTCAATTAAAGCTTACTGACTCTTTCAAGCCCGTAGTCTTTCAAAGTCTGCAAGTCTTCTCCAGAGGCCGAGTTCTTTCCTAAGGAGAACAGTGATCGTTAAAACTGTATCAACTCAATTGTTAATTCATCCCAAGGGTATAAAGAAACTCAAAAGATCATGGAATGCAGGATAGAGGGAATAACGTTTCGAGAATGTACCACGCAAAGCGGAAGTGAGCTAAAGTAAAATCTTGTGGTAGCTATCAATGGTTACCCCTCCAAAGCGCAAACAATGCAGTTGTTCCAATAAAAGGATGCAAACTCACCTTGCTGTCGATTGCTGCCAGGAACAAGTTGATGTTTTATCCCGAAATGTAACTACATCCCCAAGACTACGTCAACACATATTTTACACCGGAGGGGGAATGTCCCAGAAATCCATACGAGAAATGACAGACTTGCCCGGAGGGGGTTAGGCTTTAGCTAGGCTCAGTCTTCGGCCTGCGCCCACGGTACTCCCCACCCAAGGGTTGATTTAACGCATGCACTACATTCTCTCTCGTACCACTCCTTCACGAACTTGGCTGATGACGAAATCGAATTGAAAATTAAACGAGGCTTGATTTGGATTATATGAGTCATCAGCCGGGAGTTTAGGAGTTGTCGGGTGGGGAGTACGCGGGCGCATCGAGACACCCAAGGCTATGAGAGACTGAGCCTAGCTAGGAGGGGTTGAGAATCCTCCTTTATTCTTAAAATCCGTCCAATTCTTATTCCAACCAGCGCGATTTCAAACAATGGCGTTTTAATAAGGGATTTAATAGGACGAGACGAGAAAACACGCGGGCGAGGAAAAATGAAAGTTTCTATATGAAATTTCAAGGAGGAATACGTGGAAACCCGTTGCCTGGGTAACGAGCGTTTCCGATCGAGTGACGAATTGCGTGAAAGAGAGGAACGAAAGAAAAGAGGAAACAGAGAAATATCATGGCCCGTTTCATAGCATCGTGGGGTTTGCGGGGAAGTATTTCCTCTTTTCCCTTCCACCTCCCCCTAATTCCTCTTTTTTTGCTCTCTCTCTCTCTCTCTCCAACTTTCGCGCAATAACTTGATCGGAGACGCTTTGCTAGCCTTTGTACTGTACAGCCACTGCTTTCTAAGTAGCCTATTCGGATAATTATACGTTTCCGGGAAACTGCCCACCTACCCCTCCCCTAAACCAACATCAACACTTACTTCTCACTTAGGGGAAAATGTTGGCTTAGGGGAGGGGTAGGTAGAAACATATAATGATCCGGCTGTTCACGGCAGGTTCTCAGATAGTGGGGAAGACGCAAAAGTGAAAGACACGCGAAAACTTAGCGGGGCAGGCGTTTTTATTTTTTTTCATGTTCTTTCTCAATTCAGCGGACCCGACTATCTCGGAGCCTGGAACAGGCTTGGCTTGCTACAACCTCGTCCCCAGGTCGCTTTTTCCTGGCTTTGGAGGTGGGCGCCCCATCTGCAAAGCCCGGAAAAAGCGATCTGGGGACGAGGTTGTACTTGCTATGCAGGCCATGAGCCGATAATTACAGATCGGGGGGAGGGAGGAGGGGGGTATTCGACCAATATATGGGTATAGGTGAGCCACTGAGGGTTTGAAACCCTGACCCTGGTGGCTACAATCCCGCTTTGAGTTCTTTCGGTGTCGTGTTGATGTCTTGCAGAGTTAATTTTCACGTAGTACGATCAGCATTGCAGTATTCTGCTTGCAGAATTTAATATGTCTACTTTTCGTTTTTGCTGATCAGGTCTTTATAGATCCTACGTTCTTCGGCATATTCGTTTGAGGTCCTTTGCAGTCCTTTGTGGTTAATGTTTGTACTACAGTCCTCTTCTCGTTTCTAGGGTGGCGAATAATTCCTCGCGAAGCGCCGAGCGAAGTGAGTTTATAATCTTGTCGCGCGAAGCGCGTGCGCAGTGCGTGAACCGCGTGTGGGTCCTAGCGAGCTGTAAACTCGCAGCTCTCATCTTTACATATCCGATGGTGTCCGCTATGACGTCATACAGTAGTTTGACGTCACGGCGGATTTTTGTTTCTGAAACGATTTCGAATACTAAGTATTCACGAAGAGCTGTCTTTTCATCGTCTGCAAAACAATGTTTACTATCGGTGAATCTCAAGCCAATTCTCATGCAAACAGAACAGCAAGAACAAGAACGCCGAATTGTCAATCTTCTCAGGTCAATATTTGACACCGAAAAATCCTCTGGAGCGAGAACGCCGACTTGAAATTCAACGGCGCAAGCAACAAAGATGGAGACGGCATCAACAACAGCGGAGCAGAGGGAACATCACTCAATGAATTTCGAATGCTAAAGTACTTTAAGAGCAAATGGAAGCGATTTTGGACAATTAGCCTTAAGATATGAGCGAATATTGCGGTAACAAAACCTGTTTTGCTCGCAGACGAGTTTATACCGTATCAGCCTAGACTGTTGGGCTACCATTCTTTACATGAAAATGCGATGAAATGCATTTACGTTGGGTTTTCACTGTCTAAACTACAGTCATTCTTCTGGAAAGTATCTTTGCGTTCACGTTTAATAAACGCTCAAAGATTTTAATAATAAAATTTCGATAAGAATCCCCGTGTGTTCCACGTGGCCTAGTGGTAGAACTTCGTTTGCCTGGTGCGTCGAAGGTCCCGAGTTCGATCCCAAACAGTACCTTTCTCTCTTCGCTTCTTTTCTTTTCTTTCCTTCTTTTTTTTCTTTTTCTTTTCATTTGGTTTTTATTTTAGGTCTAACAGTTTTGTTATGTTTCTATTTATAGCTTACAATTTCTTAGATTTACAAATTTTCTTCTCGGCTTTACTTGCCGTTCCGCGGGGGGGTACTCTTGGGAATTCTTAGTGGGGGTGCATGTGCCGCGCGGTTCTCCAAATCCTGACCCTATTTCAGATCAAAAAATGTCATTCCACACCCATTTTCAGATCAGACCTCTAAAATCCATACCCGTTTTCACACCTTGCCTTTAGGCAAAAATTATGTCATCATTACTCAGCTTAGAGAGCAAACAAAAAAAATTTCTTCAAACGCATTTCGAATTTGCATATTTCTAGTATTCAGTCGTTCTTATTCATTTGGGATTGAAACGATAAATACGTTCATACACTCCTGTAGTTCCCTCGAACACTAATACCCGTATTCAGACCAAAAGGGCCCAAAATCCTTACCCTTTGTGGCGGCACAAATCTACATGGCTTATATAAGGGAGTACCACTCCCTCCCCTTTGCACCGGGCGAGCCAGAAAGGCACAAATGAAGGACAGTCAATCCCCGCTTTACGGACACCCTCTTTATACAGACGCCTCATTATTACGGACAGTTTGGTTTGTCCCTGGGGAAAGAAAGCCCTTACATTTTCTCTAAATTCAACCCGGTTAACACGGACACTTTCAATGGGCCCCTCGGTGTCCGTATCAACGAGGTTTGACTGTATCATTCATTTTAAATTATGCTCAGCGGCTGGTTTTGTTTTATACTATTCAGTCCGTTTCGTATCAACAACTGTGACAACTGGTACGGTAAGTAAATAATGACCATATCTTTTGCTTCCAGGCGAGCGAATGGAAAAAACTGATTTCATTAATGCTGAAATAGAGGACATTTCTAAAAGAGGAAATTGCTTGTCTTCTAGAAGTCATTAATAGGTGTAAAGTACAAAAGAGAAAAAGAAGAAGAAGAAGATTTAGTTAGATGTTTTTTTTTTTCAATTTTTTTTTCGTGAGCTGAGTGATTTAAACGTAATATATAAAAGCGAAACTCTCTTTAATATTTATAGTTTCCTCAATGAAAATATAAAATCGAGTAATACTAAAGACAAGGTGAAGACAACGAGAACTGTAAAAAAAAAACAACAACAATAGATTTAATTAGCCAAAAAAATAACTTTGCACGTGCAGCACACTTTTTTTTTCTAATTAGCAAAAAAAAAACAACTTTGCACGTGCAGTACACTTTCCTAATTAGTAAAAAAAACATCTTTGCACGTGTAGCACACTCTCACCACGGCTTTATCATTTTCATGTTTTTCTTCCAACGAATTTGGTTTCCGTTGTTACTTATTTCTCCGTCTAGCTCTTTGCCTGTTATCCAAGTTAATGTAGACATTTAAATTTTGTGGAAAGAAAGACTCTGTTTTTGTTTCTCTCTAAAAGTCGGGCACCCATGTAATTTACCGCCGAATCGACCGGGGTGCTTGAAATGCAAAAAATTCACCTCAGCTATAACATACTCCTCCCCCGACGGGCCGACTCCTGACCTCCTCCCCCTCCCCTAGTGTCTGTACGGTCAGCGTTCGGTCGTACGCTGACGTCATAACCAAATTTTCTCGGATGTATAGATTACCAAATTTTCTTAACCACGGGGTTCCGTTCGCGCGCGTGGTGCTCCGCTATATTGATTTACATTGCCATTTTTCTTTTCAGTTCAGAGTTTCAGACATTTCATGGCCGAATTTTGGCTGTAAACATGGCGCACTTAAGAAAGAAAAGTCAGACAGCCGGGAATGAAGCAGATGGCGAACACGCTTTTAAAGAAATTGTAAAAATCAACAAAGGTATACATATCACTTGGCTTAACAAATTTATTTATCTACTGTTAAAATAATTTTTACAATGCCTTAAGCCCCGTGCAAACGGACGCAACATTTTATATTGTTGGCCAACAACTCCCAACATTGTTGGATGTTACATGTTGCGTTCGTTTGCACACCCTGTTGCATGTTGTTGGATGTTGTTGCGTAAAGTTTGAAACCGGTCAAACTTTTCAGCCAACAACTCCCAACATTTCTTTTGTTCCATGATCGCCGAAGCGTAGCGCAACAATGTTGGATCCGTTTGCAAAACTCTTCCAACATTGTTGGGGCCACGCACGCTCATTACGCATGGTTTACAAAGACTTATTTATGGCTTGTATCCTTTCCACGTTGCACTGCAGGTCCCAAAATTGTTGGGAGTTGTTGCATCCGTTTGCACACTACTGCTAACACCCACCCAACAACTCCCAACATTGTTGGCGCAACAATGTCGGGAGTTGTTGCGCCCATTTGCACGCAGCTTTAGATAACGTTGATGAGCTGCATTAGCATATCAATAACTAAAATTACTGGAATTTTTTCCCCATTTCTTTCTGATTTGTTTGTTTGCCTGTTTATTTATACTTAGCATGCAAAAAAACATGCAGTGTCTTTCAATCAAAATGGCCTCGTATGCACTTTCTTCAAAGTCGCAGATTAGCTTTAGCTCAGTCTGTTTATCGTCTGTTTTTCATCTTACTTTTAACCTAATTGCATAAAAAGGATGGCCTTTAGGATACATAATTGTTGAACCTCTTTTCTTAAGATTTTTATTTTTATTTTTGTTCCTTTGTAACAGAAAACATATCAGCTTTTATCAAAGCTTGACCCCGAACTTGAGGACTAAATAACAAGGGGCGGAAACTGACGGAACGCCATTCGAGAAAAAAACGAGTATGGAACACCCAGATTATACCGTACCAGATTCCCTCCGTATGGGTATGTATTTTTGTAGCACTTCTCCTAAGGAGGTAAAAGAGACGTTAAGTATTTAGGGCCTGTTTACCTGGAGGTGGGGTACCCCAGATAGGTGAGGTAACCTGCCAGTCCATATAATCTCTCATTTTAATGTGATCGCGTTTACATGTTAGGTGGGGTAACCCGCCACATGTTACCTCACCTACCTGGGGTCTCTCACCTTCATGTAAACAGGCCCTTAGACTGCGAAACAGTCCGTATTTTTGCGTATTCAGGTATGCGCGAGCAGTCAAACAAACGGTCTAGAACGAGGCTGAAAACGGCGAGCGAGACTGGGGCTGGGGGAGACGCTAAAAATACGCCCTACACGCCCTACGGGCAAAGAAAGGCCCGCGCGGTTCGCGCACGTAGAACTCTTACGCCACGCTTTAGCGATTTTAAGAAAAAAAGAAACCCGAATATTTTGCAGTCTAAGTGTTAAACTCTTAATGACTGGTTACGAGGGAAACAGTTAATTTTGTTTCTCGAGAATCTCAATGTTGCCGCGGCGAAGCCGAGGGAAATATTAAGATTCGAGGAAAACAATGTTTCCCGATTGACCAGTCTTTTGTGATTTGTTATGTAGCTGGAAATTTTGAAGCTGGAAATTCATTAAACCTCGCTGTAACGGCGATCATCTGTCAACATTAGCGGGTAACACTGCATTGTTACCTTCTGACGTCATAGATTGTTTGCAATGTTGCCAGCTCAGAGAGTTTGGCGGGAATCAGTTTCGTTGTTAGACGTCATGTGACCTCGAAGTAACCAATGCGACCGCGCACTGTTAAGAAGAAATTTCCGGCTATATAACAATTTTGCTTATCATGATGACTGAAAACAATACTCGCCCGATTTGTTTTCAAAGGAATGATTAGTGTGTTGGGTTTCCCTACCGGGAATTCTCATATCACTAGACTTTGAGGTACGATCCCGGGGAGGTACTTCATACGATGCCCTATAGGGACCTACACGGGGAGGTTCCGCCCGAAAAGGGTACTTTTTTCAGGCTTCAGGTATATGAAAGGGTAGGGATTTTACTAGTTGAAGTATATAAAAGGGGAGGGAAATCTGTCATTTGGGTCTGTGAAAGGACCCCAAAAGGCGTAACAGATGAATTTTAAGGCTTTATAAAATCGAGAAAACATCGTGTTTTCTGATTGATTGCTATTTAAAAGACAGTGCATTAACAGCAGTTAAAAGGGATGCAAAGTTCTAAACAAGGTATGTGAAAGGGGTACCATTTGTCAATAGAAGGTATACGGAAGGGGTACCTTTTTTGAGACAAATTATATCTTAAAGGGTAAGGGGTTGGACCTCGGGGCAGAGCCTCCCCGTATAAACATTTCCTAATTACCCCCCCCCCCCCCCCCCCCCCCCCCGCAACCCCACAAAAACACGACCCCCCCCCCCCACCCCCCCAGACAAACACAAACAACAACCCCCCCACCAACAACCACAACGAGGCGGGAGGGGTGGAGGGAGGGGTGAGCCTGGGCGGGTGCGCCGACAAAANTTAATTTTTTAAAAACTTTTACAAGCGCCATTTACAAGTATAGCTATTGTTTTCAGACTCTAAAACAATAGCTACACTTATAAATTACACTTCCCAAAGGTTTATTAAATTCACCCCGAAAACTATTTCAGATAGTTGTCCGGTATCCAGGAGGTAAGTTCTTTAGCCAATCCGCCACTCTACTTCTTTCCTATCACGTTGCATGTCATCTGACTGCTAGTCCTCCTACCCCTCTGCTATTGCGTTCGTGTTATTGTTTTGCTCACGGCCTTCGGGAACCTGGGCACAAACAACCATAAAAATCCCTTTGCTTACTCGATAACGCCCCAAAACGCTTTTAGCTTGACCTTATACCCTTCTAATTTACTCCGCAAGCTGTGTTATAATTGTCGTTCCACAAGATCGTAGCTTTTTTACGCAAACCTTCTCAGGGCCTCGTCACGAAGGAGGCTAACAAAATTGTGTCGCTTTAAAAGTGGCGGCAATCAGTATGCGCGAAACTCAGACTTAATTTCTTTCTTAACCCACAGGCCATGTCGCGTCTAATGTGTACAAAGCGATTCAGGAATTCCACAGTAAAACATGCATCCGATTTCAATACTACAACAGGGCAGTCCATGGGGGTAACTACATTCGATTTGGAAACGGCGACGGGTAAGTTATCGAATAGAGAAATCCAGAGGTGCGCTATGTTTTCTTTCTTTCTTTTTTTCTTCTTTTTAAAACAGTTCTTTTCTTAGCAGGGTTAAGGAACAAAACTGCTTAAAATAATTGCACAAAAAAGGTGCAAATAACTTACTTTGCCTGAGAGGAGCATGGAGGGTAGACTAAATTAAAGGGGAATTACTCTGTTTACCTATCAGCTGTCCCATGAGAATCCCCTTTCCCTTTCCCTTTCCCTTTCCCTACCCCGCTCCCTCCCCTCCCACCCGCCCTTTCTTTTTCCTCCTGATAAAACGCGCATGTGGATAGGAGTACCTAACAACTTTGTTCTTTGAAGTGAATAACTGTTCAAATGAGCAAATATAACCATTTCCTTGCCTATTCCCTCTAAAGCGTTTTCCCAGTCCCTCTCAGTCAATTCAATTCGGGACGTATCCGAGGCGAACGGACGGGAAACGTCACATCTTCGCTTGTACCACGTGACCCGAAACGCTTTGGCTGCGCGGAATAATGAGGCCTAGGGACTAAGCAAAATATTTCCTAGAATTTTCTAAAGCCTGAGAAAGGCTAAAAATTTCTGGATAACCGCAGATATTCAGGGCTTTTTTCTGGTATATAGAAAATGCAAATGATGGCTTCTTATGTCCTCGGACTTTCCACCGGACCCATAAGGGTAGCTGACAGTTTCAGGGGAGACCTGAAGAAAATCCAATGACCTTAAAACTGTCAAGACTAGAAAAGTTCCCCTAAGACATCCCATTGGATAAAATAGTTTTTAGAGCAGCTCAGAATTAACCACTCCGGCTTCTACAGCATTGAGAGAAAACCATTCTTCATCTAAACGTTTTTTATCATTTTAGGTGTTCATCAGGTGAGAAAGCATTACGTTCAAAGCATCCCTCAAGAAATCTCCCTTGCTAATGGCTGTAATAACGTCCCAACGATCGTGCATGAAATGATGCATGCAATAGGTAATTTTTCTCTCGCGTTTTTATGCGATGGACAAAAAGATCATGGGCTTCCCTTATCGTATGTTCTAGCTAGGTATTCGAGGTTTACATGCGGGACTACAATGTGATCTACAGTACATGGTTTGTAGGGGTGAAGCCAGCTTTTCGACTAATTTTAGGTTTGGTTGGCTTTCATTTCCACCTATCCTGAAAATTGTACGCATGGCTAGTACGCAGTGACCTCACCAACACTTTTAGCTCTTAATATAACTTTTTTTAGCTCACCCCAACAACGCATAATTTATTACAAACAGTAGACTGGTCAAATAAAAAATTTGTAGTCCCAGGTCTCCAGGTCTATGGGCTGGCCCTGATTGAAGTTGCAGTACTTGAAGTATCAATGATGTTTCGTTTCAACAGTTCTTTACTTTGCTCAAGAGAGAATAAAAAACTTTATAATTATCCTCTCTTGCTTTGCTTTAACGCACTCCGTTACAAAAACGTTCTTGTTAAGGTGGCTGAACATAGTTTTGGTAGTTTGTGAGTATATGTCATTTGTCAAATCATGGCAAGAGAAAGGTTGCAGCTCACAAGCCGAAACTTGGCAGGTGAAAAATATACTGATGAAAGATTTTGATCGAGAGGTAAAATGTGACGTTTTCGTTGTTTCCATGGCAACATGAACGATTGAACACAACCTTAAAATTTCACTTTTGCTCGGTCTCCAAAAAGAATTTTTCGGCCCTTCGAGCCTCAGTTTGGTCTAAAAATAAGGGGGGAGCCGGGTCCCCCCGGCCACTCCCATGGATCCGCCACTGGTAATATAGATCCAGTTGTATATAGCATCTTTCATATCTGCTTCAGGTTTCTTCCACGAGCAATCAAGAAGCGATCGAGATAAAGATGTCAAGATCTATTGGGAGAACATTCTACCTAGTAAGATATTGCATACAGTAGTAAATCATACTTACGTTGTGTTAACCGGCCATCAGCAACAGACGGCAAACTATTGTTACAAACTGAAAGCTAAAAAGGTCTATTTATTTTCGACGACACGACCTTTTACTCAATTGTCAATTGAAAAAAAATGGTTTGTTTAACTAGTACTTTGAAATCTACGTGATATCTTTAGAAGTGTTCAGATATCTATTCTGACTTCACTAACACGAGAAAAGGAACAATTCTCGTGCCAAAACCATAAAAAATCCGAAACTATCCCTCGAATGCCGCGCGCCCCTTAACCGTGCCGTCAGAAATGCTATTTATTTCTGTCCAATTCGTTCCCATGTTTCTCAAACGTCAGAAATTACATTTTTTTTTTGGCATCATTCACCATTCCTGGGGTCTCAGTTACTTTCCAATTGTTATAGAATGCATCAAAAAAGCGTTTTTGAATTTGAGGATGATGGAGTAATATCATGAAATGCTCCTTCATAGTTAAATGTGTGCAAATATGTCTTTACAAGAAATACGTTAAGCCAAGTGTGTTACCTACCTACCTACTCTACCTACCTCACCTACCTAATTTTGTTTTATTTCAGAATCTAAAGACCAGTTTGACAAATATTCGTGGAGGACTACTGATAATTTGGGCGTGTCCTACGATTATCAATCCGTCATGCATTATGATAGACTGGCATTCACCAAATACGGCAAACCCACCATTGTAGCCAATGGAAACGAGAACATGGAATTTGGAACTCCGAAACACCTTCTAAGTACAAGAGACGCAGTCGAAATCAATGCTTTATACAATTGCAGAAGTGAGTAATTATGTTCTAAAGTACCATATTTCGTCCAACTGTCGCACAAGGGAGTGCATAGGCAAAGGAGAGTTCTACTTGAATCATGAATTATCATTATGATTGTAATTATCGTTATCATTATCAATATCATCACCATTATTATTATCATTATCATTATCATTATCATCATCATTATTATTATCATAATCATAACTATAACAAAATTGTCAAATCTGATTGGCTATCAACTGCCCTGATTTTAGCCTTACTGCGCTTTTCACAAACATGCGAATTGTGAAGTTCAAAAGCCAACTGGCGATTGCGTTTTTCGCTGCCGTCAATCATCTTAACGGACCTCCTAGGAAACAAAACTTTAATTTAACGGGTTCAAAAGGTCATGGTTTGTGATTGGTGGATTTCGATCCGTTTTGTATGTTTCTGTGTTTCAAGGTTTTCTGCTCGTGATCATAATTATGATTGACGGCAGCGAAAAACGCAATTGTGAAGGCAGCTTTCGAACTTTAGAGTTCGCATGTTTGTGAAAAGCGCAGTAATTGGACAGTTCAATAGGGCAGTACGCGTCATGCCTAAGTAATTGGACAGTACGCGCCATCACGCGCGCGCTTACATGGCTTTTTTTTTCACTGCTAGCAAAACAGAATTTTGACTTTCTTGTGTTTTGATTTAAAAAAATAGCCTATTATATCACAAATTTTGTTTGAGTCATGATTAATTGGTAACAGAACTTCGTGTCGTCCAATTCGGTCTGTAATCATACTCGTGATTAAACAAATCGGACTCCCGCTACGCGGTCGTACGATTTTGTTAATCACTCGTATGATTACAAACCGAATTGGACTCCACTCAGTCCTGTTACCATTACTTATTATTATCGTTATCGTTATCATTATCATCATCATCATTATTATTATCGTTATCGTTATCGTTATCATCTTCATTATTTTTATCATTATTATTATCGTTATCGTTATCATTATCATTATCATTATCATTATTGTTATCATTATTATTATCGTTATCGTTATCATTATCATTATCATCATCATTATTATTATCATTATTATTATAATTATCGTTATCGTTATCGTTATCGTTATCATTATCGTTATCGTTTTCATTATCATTATCATTATCATTATGGTTATGGTAATCGTTATCATCATCATTATTATTATCATTATTATTATCGTTATCGTTATCGTTATCATTATTATTATCATTATCATTTTTGTTATCATTATAATTATCGTTATCGTTATCGTTATCATCTTCATTATTTTTATCATTATTAATATCGTTATCGTTATCGTTATCGTTATCATTATCATTATCATTATTGTTATCATTATTATTATCGTTATCGTTATCATTATCATTGTCATCATCATTATTATTATGGTTATCGTTATCGTTATCGTTATCATTATCATTATCATTATCATTATCATTATGGTTATGGTAATCGTTATCGTTATCATCATAATTATTATTATTATCATTATTATTATCGTTATCGTTATCGTTATCATTATTATTATCATTATCATTATTGTTATCATTATTATTATCGCTATTGTTATCATCATCATTATCATCATCATTATTATTATCATTATTATTATCGTTATCATTATCATCATCATTATTATTATCATTATTATTATCGTTATCGTTATCGTTATCATTATCATTATCATTATTATTATCATTATTATTATCGTTATC
>CALNXI010000027.1:57038-76029 GCA_942486025.1 Porites evermanni | reverse complement strand
CCCCCCCCCCCCCCCCCGAACCTTTCTTTCTCCTCCTGGTTAAATGCGCACGTGAATAGGAGTACCCAACAACTTTGTTCTTTGAAGTGAATCACTGTTCAAATGAGCAAATATAAATATTTCCTAGAATTTTCTAAAGCCCGAGAAAGGCTAAACCTTTCTGGATAACCCGTTTCAATCGTCTAAGACATTCACTGTTTTTTACCGTTATATAGAAAATAACAAGTACGGCACTCCTGTCCTAGAACTTTTGATCGGACCAATCAGGGTTGAAAAAAAATCCAATAACCTTAAAAATTGTCCAGACGAGCAAAATTCTCCTAAGACAATCCAGTGGATAAAATAGTTTCTAGTGCAGCTCAGAATTAACCACTTCGACTTCAAAAGCATTAAGAGAAAACCACTTGAGAAACTTCTGAAGTTTTTCTTTTCTTCATCTAAACGTTCAATCGTTTTAGGTGTTCATCAAAGGTGGGAAAGCGATATGCTGAAAGCGGCTATCAAGAAATCTCCATTGCTGATGGCTTTATGACCTCCCAGCGATCGTGTATGAAAGGATGCTTGCAACAGGTAACTTTTTGTCTCGCGTTTTTATGCGATGGACAAAAAGATCAAACGATCATCGGGTGCCCTTATCGCATGTTCTAGTTAGGCGTTCGAGGTTTGCATGCAGGACTACAGTGTAATCTATATTACATGGTTGGGGTTGTAGCACTTTTGAAGTATGAATGACGTTTCTTTTCAACAGTTTTTAACTTTGCTTTATTGCACTCCGTTACAAAAACTTTATTTTTAACGTTAGTGAACCAAATTGTACAATATGTGAACTAGTTATGGCCATCTACGAAGGTATTACTATAAAGAGAGAATGGGTAGCGCGCACGGGGAACTGCAAAATGAAAAAAAGGAAGAATAGAAAGGTACGGTTTAAATTACCTTTTGTTCCCATTTTTTTTTTATTTTCCCATTCACTGGGTTCGTTCCCGTTCTTCGTTCCTCGTTTTAGTCCTATCAGTAGCAATGCCAGTAAATACAAGTAGTATTTTAGATCCAGTTGTATAAAGCATCTTTCATATCTGCTTCAGGTTTCTTCCACGAGCAATCAAGAAGCGACCGAGATAAATATGTCAAGCTCTATTGGGAGAACATTCTACCTAGTAAGATATTGCATACAGTAGTGAATCATACTCACGTTGCGTTAACCGGCCATCAGCGACAGACGGCAAACTATTGTTGCAAACTGAAAGCTAAAAAGGTCGATTTATTTTCGGCGACACGACTTTTTACTTAATTGTCAATTTAAAATATTGGTTTGATTATACTAGTACTTTGAAATCTACGTGATATCTTTAGAAGTGTTCAGATATCTATTCTAACTTCACTAACACGAGAAAAGGAACAATTATCGCGCCAAAACCATAAATAATCCGAAACTATAACTCGAATGCCGCGCGCCCCTTAACCGTGCCGTCAGAATTTCTATTCATTTCTGTCCAGTTCGTTCCCATGTTTCTCAAACGTCAGAAGTTACATTTTTTTTGGCATCTTTCACCATTCCTGGGGTCGCAGTTACTTTCCAATTGTTATAAAATGCATCAAAAAAGCGTTTTTAATTTTAGCATGATGGAGTAATATCATGAATTGCTCCCCCATAGTCAAATAAGCGCAAATATCTCTTTACAAGAAATACGTTAAGCCAAGTGTGTTACCTACCTTACCTACCTAATTTTGTTTTGTTTTTGAGTATAAAGACCAGTTTGACAAATATTCGTGGAGGACTGTTGTTAATTTGGGTGTGCCCTACGATTATCAGTCTGTCATGCATTATGATGAACGGCAAACCCACCATTGTAGCCATTGGAAAGGAGAACATGGAATTTGGAACTCCGAATAACCTTCTAAGTACCAGAGACGCAGTCGAAATCAATGCTTTATACAATTGCAGAAGTGAGTAATTATGTTCTAAAGTACCATATTTCGTCCAACTGGCGCACAAGAGAGTGCATGGGCGAAGGGGAGTTCTACTTGACGGGCCAGGTTTATGGTATATTGTATACTAATCATGAATTGTAAATGTTTATCATTATCATTATCGTTATCGTTATCATTATTATTATCATCACCATTATTATTATCACCATTATTATTATCACCATTATTATTATCGTTATCGTTCTATCGTTATCATTATCATCATCGTTATTATTATCTTTATCATTATCGTTATCGTTCTATCGTTCTATCGTTATCGTTATCATTATCATTATCATATTAAATTCCGCTCTGTTTTGAGTTTTTTTCGGTGTCGTGTTGATGTCTTGCAGAACTAATTTTCACGTAGTACGATCAGACCATTCCTGGGGTCTCAGTCACTTTCCAATTATTATAAAATGCATCAAAAAAGCGGTTTTGAATTTTAGCAAGATGGAGTAATATCATGAATTGCTCCTTCATAGTTAAATGTGCGCAAATCATGTCTTTACATGAAATANATGAACGGCAAACCCACCATTGTAGCCATTGGAAAGGAGAACATGGAATTTGGAACTCCGAATAACCTTCTAAGTACCAGAGACGCAGTCGAAATCAATGCTTTATACAATTGCAGAAGTGAGTAATTATGTTCTAAAGTACCATATTTCGTCCAACTGGCGCACAAGAGAGTGCATGGGCGAAGGGGAGTTCTACTTGACGGGCCAGGTTTATGGTATATTGTATACTAATCATGAATTGTAAATGTTTATCATTATCATTATCGTTATCGTTATCATTATTATTATCATCACCATTATTATTATCACCATTATTATTATCACCATTATTATTATCGTTATCGTTCTATCGTTATCATTATCATCATCGTTATTATTATCTTTATCATTATCGTTATCGTTCTATCGTTCTATCGTTATCGTTATCATTATCATTATCATATTAAATTCCGCTCTGTTTTGAGTTTTTTTCGGTGTCGTGTTGATGTCTTGCAGAACTAATTTTCACGTAGTACGATCAGACCATTCCTGGGGTCTCAGTCACTTTCCAATTATTATAAAATGCATCAAAAAAGCGGTTTTGAATTTTAGCAAGATGGAGTAATATCATGAATTGCTCCTTCATAGTTAAATGTGCGCAAATCATGTCTTTACATGAAATACGTTAAGCCAAGTGTGTTACCTACCTTACTTACCTAATTTTGTTTTATTTTAGAGTATAAAGACCAGTTTGACAAATATTCGTGGAGGGCTCTTGATAATTTGGGTGTGTCCTACGATTATCAGTCCGTCATGCATTATGATAGACTGGTATTCACCAAAAAAGGCAAACCCACCATTGTAGCCATTGGAAACAAGAGCATGGAATTTGGAACTCCGAATAACCTTCTAAGTACCAGAGACGCAGTCGAAATCAATGCTTTATACAATTTCAGAAGTGAGTAATTATGTTCTAAAGTACCATATTTCGTCCAACTGGCGCACAAGGGAGTGCATAGGTAAAGGGGAGTTCTACTTGACGGGCCAGGTTTATGTTATATTGTATACTTATCATGAATTGTAAATGTTTATCATTATCATTATCATTATCGTTATCATTATCATTATCATTATCATTATCGTTATTGTTATCGTTATCGTTATCGTTATCATTGTCATTATCATATTAAAATCCGCTCTGTTTTGAGTTTTTTCGGTGTCGTGTTGATGTCTTACAGACTTAATTTTCACGAAGTACGATCAGCATTGCAGTATTCTGCTTGCAGAATTTAATATGTCTACTTTTCAATTTGGCTGATCAGGTCTTTGTAGATCCTACGGTTTTCGGCATATTCGTTTGCAGTCCTTTACAATCCTTTGTGGTTAATGTTTGTATCATTATCATCATTATTATTATTATCATTATTATTATTGTTATCGTTATCATCATCATTATAATTATCATTATTATTATCGTTATTGTTATCATTATCATCGTTATTATTATTATCATTATTATAATCATTATTGTTATCGTTATCGTTATAACTATCATCATCATTATTATTATCATTATTATTATCGTTATCATTATAGTTATCGTTATCATCATCATTATTATTATCATTATTTTTATCGTTATCGTTATCGTTATCGTTATCATTATCATCATCATTATTATTATCGTTGTCGTAATCGTTCTATCGTCATCATCATTATTACCATTATTTTTATCGTTATCGTTAACGTGATCGTTATCATTATCATTATCATTATCATCATCATTATTATTATCATTATTATTATCGTTATTGTTATCGTTATCGTTATCATTATTTTTATCGTTATCGTTATCGTTATCGTTATCATTATCATTATCGTCATATTTATTATTATCATTATTATTATCGTTATCGTTATCGTTCCATCGTTATCATCATCATTATTATCATTATTTTTATCGTTATCGTTATCATCATCATTATTATTTTCATTATTATTATTATCGTTATCGTTGTCGTTATCGTTATCGTTATCATTATAGTTATCGTTATCATCATCATTATTATTATCATTATTTTTATCGTTATCATCATCATTATTATCATTATTTTTATCGTTATCGTTATCATCATCATTATTTTTCATTCTTATTATTATCGTTATCGTTATCGTTATCGTTATAGTTATCGTTATCATCATCATTATTATTATCATGATTTTTATCGTTATCATTATCATCATCATTATTATTATCATTATTATTATCGTTGTCGTTATCGTTCTATCGTTATCATCATCATTGTTATCATTATTTTTATCGTTATCGTTTTTATTATCATTATCATCAACATTATTATTATCATTATTATTGTCGTTATCGTTATCGTTATTATTATTATTACCATTATTATTATCGTTATCGTTCTATCGTTATCATCATCATTATTTTCATTATTTTTATGGTTATCGTTATCATTATCATTATCATCATCATTATTACTATCATTATTATTATCGTTATCATCATCATTATTATCATCATTATTATTGTCGTTATCGGTATCATTATTATTGTTATTATTATTATCGTTATCGTTATTGTTCTATCGTTATCGTTATCATTATTATCATTATTTATATCGTTATCGTTATCGTTATCGTTATCGCTATCATTATCATTATCATCATCATTATATATAATTGGGGCCGTTTATGCTTACTATCAACCAGGCCCGGGTTGTTCAAACGTTAGATAGCGCTATCCAACGGATAAATTACTATCCAGCGGATAAGTATTAGCGAAACCAATTGCGCTATTCATTCAGTGGACAGAGATTTATCCGACTGATAGCGGTATCCACCTTTTTAACAACTGGGGCCAGGGATAAATTTTTTTAAACTTTTACCATCTCAATTTACAAGTGTAGCTATTGTTTTCAGACTCTAAAACATCTTTTCATGTGATGTGCAGGGTGATCTTTTTCTAAAGGACAACATCTTGCTGAGGAGTGTTAATTAGGGCCAGTTTACATGAAGGCGATGGACCTTAGGTCGGCGAGGTAACCTGCTTAGGCGGGGTAATAACCTTGGGTAACCCTCCCAGCCGGGGTCAAACGTGTTAACGTGTGGTAACACAAGTGGGTGACTTCACCTATCTGGGGTCCCCCACCTCGTGTAAACAGGCCGTAAATGTTAGAATTTGCTATTCACAACTAACAAATAAATGAATAAATAATGACCGCGTGATGTTTAATACAGCATGCTATTGATTCATCCTAGCACCATCGTCTGGTTTTAACAGATAATGATGATACTGACTCTGAGAATGGCCGCCTTGGGATGTGGAGTAATTCTAAAAGTGACAACGTAGACTAGTACTGGAGGTTTCATCGGTCCTACACGCAAACTATTGATACTGGACCTAGTGCTGATCATACCACTGGACTAGGTTTGTATTTTCACATTGCCTCTATAAGGCGCATGCATGCGCATATAAGCAAGAAAACATGTACAAATTAAACAAAAAAGAGCCTCTAGCCTCGACGGATGACTCCCTCTTCGATCTGCTTTATTCTTCAGAGCATACTCACCCCCATTCAATAACTGCTAAACAAACTTTCGAAAGGGACATAACACATATAAGTCAGTGTATAATAAAATCAACATGTGCCCCCATGTCATTAAAAAAGAGAGGAGAGAGATGGTTGTTTATGAGGGCGCCATTTTCGGCAACCTACTCATAAACGGTTAAGGGAGTAAGATTTTGGTAGTCATTGCAACAATCTTTTACAGTCTGTACCCGTGAACATCGGCATTATGCGTCATTTATACTAAGGTCCCTTCGTCACGATTCCTGACATTTTCGAAACCGCATTTCAATTAACTGGATTCGTGTGGCCGATTTTTTATTCCTGTAAAAAAAGAGATTTCAAAAGTATTCGCGGTTTAAGAGGGTGGAAGTAGCCTGCGAACAGCAGACGTATTTCCGGTCGTCGCTTCTACAACCGGAAATACGTCTGCTGTTCGCAGGCTAGGTGGGCAGAGGTGAAAAGTAAACGCGCGGGGTTACGCGTGATATTTTTAAATTCTTTGTTGTTGTTGTTTGTTTGTTTTTTGCTTTCGTTTTTTGAATACCCATTAATTGGCGCCTCTGCCTACTACGAGAGTGGCATCTTTCGGATTTAATTTTTATGGACCGCTATCCAACAACCGACAAGATGTTCGAGCAGATGTAACTTGGTGCTTCCAACAGTGTTGGACGAATTTGGATTACAAATAAATTAACAATTAAACAGGACCTTTTGATTATTTTATATAAACAGGAGGATCGGTATAAGATGTGGGAACCTGCACACCCTCCCCTCCCCTTTTCCAAAATATGGCCTGAATAAGTAATTACCGTTAACGTTAGTTTAGTAGAGGGGTATCGGTGCGACATTTCTCAGTTTTTTTATTATACTGATCCAAAAAGGATACTACCTCTATGTGGAGTCACCAGGAACAACACCCGGCCAAAGAGCTGAGTTAGTGAGTCCGTGACTGTCGGGTCGGCCTGGCGAACGGTGCTTGAATTTTGCTACTTCATGTATGGCAAAACAATGGGAAGCCTGGCCGTCAAATTAACGTTATCCGACGGAAGGAACTGGTACATTTTTCGCAAGAAAGGAGAACAAGACCAATATTGGAAAAAAGGAATAGAGAACATAGATCCTCCGACGGGTTTAAGGTACAGGGTAAGTTCATACCGGAAATTCTTACTCTCTGTAGTTGTGGTTATCGTGGTAGATCTAATTCAGCTAGAATTATTAAGTTACTTCAGCAGAGATGAAGAGAAAGGTGACCAAAATGTGCTTAAATTAGCTAAAATCGAGTACCGTATTTCCTCAAAGAAGCGCCCGGGCGCTTATTTCAAATTTCAGCTAAAAGGATGGGCGCTTATTCGAAGGAGAGCGCTTAATAGAGGGGGCGCTTATTAAGCGAACAGGGAAGGATCTAGTTGTTCCTGGGAAGTTTACTGTATTTACCAAGAGCGCGGCAATAGGACAAAAATTAAAAGACGAGAGATAACGCACAAAAAGGAACTCTGGAAGTATCTCCCTCTACTGATTCTGCTGTAGTCGAAGCTTAAAAAGTTTAAAATAAAGTGGCAATGGAAGGTGGTTTTCCATGTATCCCTACTATTTAAGAAAGTTAGGGGAAAGGGAGGGAGGCGCTTATTTGAGAGGGGGCACTTATTTGATATATGGCCTTGGGGTGGGTGCTTATTCGAGAGAGGGCGTTTATTAGAGCGTGGACGTTTATTCGAGGAAATACGGTATATTCGAAAGCACAAGGAAAAGCAGACCTATGCCAGAGCTTCGATGTATATATCAGAAGCACGAGAATAAAGGTACGACCACACCCAGGACAAATTAATTCTTAGAAAATTAGGATACCCTCATCTAGGGGTTATCGTTGTAACTTCGGCTCAGTAAATGATATAAGGAAACATAGGGATACCACCTGGAGCAATTCTTGCACAGGCTGACGTCTTCATGCTGTTTACAGGGAATCCAAGATGGTTTGGATTCTGGATTCCACGGTGATGGATTGCAGATTCTTTGTCAATGGATCTTGTATCCCAGATTCCAATCGTTAACAGCATTCCGGAATCCTTGAGTTGTATTCTGGACTCCAGAAACCAGGATTTCGGATTCTACGAGCAAAGATTTTCCGAGTTCTATCAGTGCCATTGATATCTTGTCTAGACTAGAGATTCGTGATTGAAAGTATACGCGGGAATGCGGGATGGCCATAATACCCATGTGCAGTGATTTTGTTACAAATAGTTGACAATTATTCCTCGAGCCGAATGGCCATGGGGTCAATTGACTCAGAGGCCATGAGGGCGAGAGGAATAATTGTTTTAGTAAAAGCCAACTAGTTGGTCAAAAATATCGAGACAAAAAATCTTAAGCTAGCAAAACGCGATTCAGCCGCCATTATTTTGGTTTTCAAAGCCGGCGCATTTCGCTTCTAGTGAGCTATAACATATAGCCTAATAGTAGCTCAACCAATCAGAACGCAGCATTGATAATAGACCACTAGTTGGATTTTACTAATTATGGTGAGTCCTGCGTGGGACTCATCTTGTGAAAAATCATGAGTCCCAGTCCATAACCAATGAGTCCCAGTTCAAAAAACAATGAATCCTCAATTGAAAATGCTTGGACCTTTATGTAACCAGGCATTTAATCTGACTCCAAAACTCTGTATATTACAGTTTACTGAAATAAAAATATACTCGCTTTATTGTAAAGCACAACAAAGACTCAAAGAAATATGTGTCGTTAAGCAAAAGCCTCGAGAACAGCCACATAAATCACACGAACAGTATATTCTACAAAAAACGGCATCTTATGGTCGATCGATCGAACTTTGCGTCCTACGCCGAAGCATATGAACTATTTTGCTTCCCTGGGGATTTTTATCAGTCGGGGACGCCGGACACGGAGGTAACAAAATCCCTGCATGGGGATTACGGGATTAAAGGAAAATTTGCGTCGGAATGACGGTCCCGATTGAAGAACTCTTAAGGGAACCCTCGTACGAGATTTAATTGAAAAAAGAAATGTTGAAAAAGCGTTATTTCTCATAGGAACAACAACAGCCAACACAACCCCACGGCCTCCAGTGATCGTTGGTCAGTTGTGTAAAGATAGTAGTGGACATGAGAATCACTGCTCATACTGGGCCAAGACAGGCCAATGCGACAAGAACCCTGACTGGATGTTGGTTAACTGCAAGAAGAGCTGTAGCTCTAAAATTAAAGATTCTAATCCAAGTTGTCCTGCTTGGGCCAAACTGGGAGAATGCACTAAAAATCCCAAAGGAATGTTGTCAAACTGCAAGTTGAGCTGCATGCGTATAAGTGCTAGGACAGAATGGTGAGGTGAGGTGAGGTGAGATTATAATATGATTATTTAATATTATTCTAACTGTACATTAAGGACCCCAGAAAAAAATTAGTGCGCACTTAATGAAACTGAACACAAATACGTTTCTAACGCTAATGATCTCTGTCCTCACTATGCTCCTCGAACCTCTTCCTCAAAACCATCTTCTTATCCATTATCGTCAATATGAGTGTCGTCGTGCTTAGGATAGCTGTGGTGCCCCTCTTGTTTTAGTGCAAAAGTGTTGTAGTTGAAGAAGCGTTGAAAATAATTAATTGTACTGCTCCTTAATGTTTCATTATGTGCGGTTTAAAGTGGAAAGAAGCTAAGTTGTCGAGAAAGAAAAAAAAAGGTCTATTAATTGCTAGCTTGCGAAAACAGCCGTTTCTCTTCGCTCCTCGTTGCCGGGGACGTTTCGCGCGGAGGACTCAGCGACAGAAATTCCATACTGATGACGTAAATCCATGTTTAAATAATAAATCCGGTAGTCATGGGGTTCAAAATGCAAATTTGTTCAATTTTACGCTTCTCCTGGTCGATTTTGGTGAAGTGTTGTGATCATCTACGAACGTATTAAAACAAAAATCAAATGCTTCTTCTACAGAAGAATCTATTCCACAAATATTGCCTGTTTTGTTATAGATTCATCGCGTTTACATTTGACCTTTGTAGCCTTTTGTCTTTTGTCTGTCATTCGTAAACAATAGCTGAAACAATGTAACTACTCCGTCGTCCAATCAGCACTTATGACCGTATTCCGGACAGATTTTACGTCATCAGTATGGAATTTCTGTCGGTGAGTCGCAGATGTTCCTTCTTGCGAAACGTCTGTTTTCGCAAGCTAATTAATTGCGGAAGACTAGAGATCCCGCAATACTAATCTCCTGGTTACTGTTACACATGCGTAGCACCTATATAGCCAGAATTCTTTTTGATTTTCATTAAGAATGAATGTATTGCACAGAACGTTACCAGATCGTGCGCGTTTGGACCGTCTATTACTTGTAATCTGATCACCTGAAATTAATTAAGCCTGTCTGTTCCAGGATAGTGGGGACAGCGTAAAGAAAAGTATGTAGGAAAAAAGCTGGGCGTTGTGCGAGAGAAGTTCCTCAATCATCTTCCTTTCTTCTGCTTTTACGCTCCTCTCTCCATTTGACGTCACTCGATCTCCTCTATCGTACTGACGCCTAGAACAGGCTAAACTAATACGCCAAGTAGAGCTTTGAAGCAAGAGCGTTTGTATCGATCTTGCCCGCAAACCCTAACATTTGTTTATTATCGTGCAGTGTGCAGTAGGTTCCAGTCCTCGCCTTATTCATTTACTTCCGCTACTGTCGGATTACCTGCTCACACTGCGCGGATGAAGAATGGCAGAAACCTATTCGAAAATCCCTTTAGTCCGGCGGCACAGCTCGAAATTTCATCTGAAGTTGGGCACTTTAAGATACAAGCATGAAATTTGGTACCCTAATAGTAGTCACCAATACAAGCATTTTCAGATATAATGCCAAGCCAGAATTACGTCAGTTTCCATAGAAACCACAATTAATTAAAATTCATGACAATTGAATGAAATTCATTTAACCTAGTTAATCAAGACGTAGTATCATTTTAGTCAGTGATACCAAATTGTTTACCACGTACATCTTGTTTATCACCCACCATTTAACCTTAACTATGCGTTGTCATAGCAACGGAAAGCTAAAACTACAACGAGTGTATCAAATTAATGCGCGTTTAGTTGGTTTCAGCCTCGTTGCCTGGTTAATTTCACATTTTCGTTGCGGAATAAACTTAAGGTGATTCTCTAGTTTTGCACTGCGCATCTCTCACTGCGCATAACAAGATGGCCGCCGTAAAAAAAAAAGCTTCCGCAGAAACATTGTTAAAACGACGTCGATCAAAGAGAAACGTTAATAAAATTTTCGATAGCAGTTTTTCTGGCCAAGATGAGTCTCAAAGTGTTGAAAATGTGCATAACGTAAGCAGAACGGGCGTTGCTGAGTTCATCTTTCTCACCGAGGCCTACGACAGTGGATTGTGCTGAACCACTTTAAATGATATTCAAACTTCATCTTGATCACATCATTTTCTATTCCTAATTGCTTTACCTCGATGTAAATTCCATAAAATCGTATTTTTCAATGTTTTCAACTTCCACATACATGCCGTTTTGACAGTCGCCCCAATCCTCACTCAAAAATCGCAAGGAATGCTGGTAGTGCGCACTTTCTGCAGCTTTAACGCAAAAACAGTGGTCCTCATTTTTTATTTCATGATTTTGATAGCAACAATTCTTTCTTTCCTATGTTTGGTATTTTGTCAATTCCATGACCAGCGGAGAAGGAATTTGGATCACACATTGTCAGGGCACGGAAGACATAGCCTTCCACGCAGACGTAGTTCTTAGGGGTTCGTCACGCGCGTTCCTGTCCCATTAGTAGAAAGACTGCGTGAGAGATTACGGAAGAAAGGGAGACACTTCGATTTAGAAAGACCAATTAAAGGGCCTTTGCAAAGAGTGCGGGTAGGATGGGACAATTCGCGACGCTACCACTACTACGCAGAACTTCCATACTGATGACGCGTCGCTGCCCAGATCTGGGTAGTGCTTCTGATTGGTCGTGCTGCTTGTGAAATTTGCTTCAACCAATCAGAAGCAGTACTCAGATCTGGGTAGTGACGCGTCATCAGTATGGAATTTCTGCGCCCGTTTCTCAGACGTCTTTCGCGGAGAAACTGTTGGCGAAGTAGCGAAATGTCGTCTGTTTTCTTTGGCTAGGTAGAATGTTGCGTCTTTCTTTCCGCCAACATGACACTCAAAATTCCATCAAGTCTACATAAGCCTGTTCCATGCTCCAAGATAGTGGGGAAAATGGAACGAGACAAAATGCGCGAAAGTTCGAATCATGACTGACTAGTGATCATTTTCTACTGTATCAGCTTCATGAACTACATTTTACTTAGTCAATAGCTTGTGCCAGCGACCTGCTTCCGGCTTCTTCAACCCATTTCTTACTTCCTCTTTTTAAACTGACAGTTTTCTCTTTTGTATGACTAAGTAGTTTCTTTTCTAAGTGCACCGAGTCGCGTGCACATTTAGAATGAGATAGCGCAAACTCTTACCATCCGAACCAAGAGAAAGAAGAGAAACAAGCAGGTGTAAGTGAATTGCAAACTAAGGCCTCCATTTATATAATGAAGAGAAGAAAATAACAATTCAGTCCAAATTTACACATCTGTATTGTTGTACCTCTAGTTTGAAATAAAAGTGCACATATCTCTTATGCAGAGCAAGAAAAAGTACCTCGCGGGGGGTCTCGGCGGGACTGAAAATTTCATTTTCTGCTAACCAGCTGGAATAAGAAATTTAACTTGGCACTATATCAGGCAATGATCAGTCTGGGAATTGCAATATTCCTATAAATATTGGTGCTTCTTATATAATTCTTTAGCTAAGCCGCCGGAGAATATGGGTTCACTCACATTCCTCGTGTGCTGGTTTCATTACTCAGTTGAAATACTCGTCACATTTAGTACTTATCTCACTCATTAATCTTGAAAGTTCATGAACAAGTGATAGACAGGAATGTCTATTGTCCTGACTCCTGCCTAAGTCTATTGAGCGCGTTTTACGAGTACTCGAGAAACGCGAATCGAGTACCACACTGCGAAAGCTCGCGCGCGAGACTCACGCGCCAATTGAGAGACTGGGTTCTAAAACAAACCAAAATGGCGACGTTTTGTTGACCACACATAACACATGTGTAGTAAAGTGGATCTAAAGTAACTTGATTCGACTTCTGGAAATCGGATTTGAGCTTCAGCAGTTCTTTTACTTACTCGTCAACACTTGGCTTTATTTATGACCTAAAAACTCTCGCACGTGGCATGGCAGAAGTCGTGAAAAATCTGGCACAGGTCTTGTGAGGTATGTGAATTTAATAGCTTACTTAAGCTTAAATTTGAGGCTATTTTGCAGAAAATGATAGTCTTACGATCAAGTAGTATTAAAGGATTAAGCTTATGGCTTAAGTCATCAAGTTAGTACAGGAGATCTGGTACAAATTTAAGTGAAACAGGCCGTCAACAAAACCAGGATCGGACTGCGGATCAGATTGGACTCCAGATCGGATCGGATCGGACTAGTATTTTTGCTTTTGGTACAGAAGAATTATTTTGAGAAAAGCTGTTTTTAATATGACACAGGTGGCTCGGAATAAGAAATCCGAGTTCTCAAAACAGCTAGGAGTCTAACCTATGAATAGCCCAGACACGTTTGGACTAGTAACTAATTTGACTCAGATTTTTTCTTCCGGGCTGCCTGTGTTAGTACTAAAAAAAATCGTTTGTCATGTATCACCAGGCTTAAAATTCACCATCAGCTTGAAAATCATCGCAAAGAATTATTTTCAACTGAACTGCACTGGGAAATTTTCTGTTGCATAACTTCATACCATCACAATTTCCATAAACAAGGTTGGTCATGTGACATTGCCCGAATCAAAGATGGTAGAGAGAGATGTGGGTATCTCTCATTGCACTGATTTTGTGATTCTTTCCATCTCTACTCTCTGCTGAATTGGTCTTGTTTTTCACTGAGCCTAAATTGAATGCTTTACCTTCCCAGCAAGGTACGATAGTGATGACTTGTCAAGTCAATAAGCGAATGACCTCTTCAAATGTCACTTACATTATTTTCGTTAACAAGAAGTCTTCTCACACCTGTCTGCTTTAGCCGAGTCCCTTGCATTCGTATAACAACCAACAAGCAATCACTTGCACTGTAACTTTGAATTTAAGGCGAATTGCCAGTCCAATCTGATCCGATCCGCAATCCGATCCGATTTGATCCGAGCAATCCAATCCGGGTTTGTAAATGGCCAGTGAAACATGAAATTTGGCAGGTACAGAACACAAGTCACAGGTCACAGGTCACAAGTGCAGGTCATTGCTCTGTTGATAAATAACTGAGATAAGCAGTTTCCCCTTAAGCTAAAACTCTATTTCGGATTTTGATTCCTCATGGAGAGAGTTTATAATGTCAGTAGTGGAATGTGCGTAGAACATGGTTAATGTCAGTTGTAGAATGTGCGTGGATTTGAATTGTTGCCACCCCAAAATTAATGTTCGGTTGCTATAACTTCTTTCGCCGGGAATCTACTTTAGAGACCAAGTGTAAAATCCTCTGGATCAACATGCATACAGTACATGTAGTGGGTTGATGACCTTGTATGTTNCCAGTCCAATCTGATCCGATCCGCAATCCGATCCGATTTGATCCGAGCAATCCAATCCGGGTTTGTAAATGGCCAGTGAAACATGAAATTTGGCAGGTACAGAACACAAGTCACAGGTCACAGGTCACAAGTGCAGGTCATTGCTCTGTTGATAAATAACTGAGATAAGCAGTTTCCCCTTAAGCTAAAACTCTATTTCGGATTTTGATTCCTCATGGAGAGAGTTTATAATGTCAGTAGTGGAATGTGCGTAGAACATGGTTAATGTCAGTTGTAGAATGTGCGTGGATTTGAATTGTTGCCACCCCAAAATTAATGTTCGGTTGCTATAACTTCTTTCGCCGGGAATCTACTTTAGAGACCAAGTGTAAAATCCTCTGGATCAACATGCATACAGTACATGTAGTGGGTTGATGACCTTGTATGTTTGTACCTTTTATAACCCGGATGAAGGAGACGCCATAAGTTTAGAAAACTTTGAGAGATCACTCCAATGAATTGGTGACAACACCTCATCAGATAATCTGGATAGCAGGAGACATAAACTTCTCTGGATTTGACTGGAAGCAAAATTGCCTATCTTTAATGTGTCGTTTCCCTGAGTTAACCTGAAAATTTGCTGATTGTCTTGATGATCATGGTTTAGTCTAACTTATAACCACTCCTAAATGGGGTAAAAATGTCTTAGACTTGTTTATACATGTAACTAACAATGACAGTCTTATCGTCAAGACTCAAGTCATCCCAAGTATTAGTGATCATGATGCTGTGTTTGTGTAGGGTAATATCAAAGCAACACTCAACAAACAAAATTCCAGGATGGTTCCCTTGTATAGAATAGCAGACTGGGATACCTTAAATATCACATGTCTAAATATGTAGACTCTGTCATGCATTCTACTGACTGTGATCTGTCAACGAATGATTTGTGCTGTACTTTTCGAGAAGAATTGACCTCTGGTATCAAGTGATTCTTACCACATAGGCTTACGAGCTCAAGAAAATCAGTGTGATAGGGGCTTCGACCATACCCCTAACTGTAAGCCATCTATGCCACCCATGTCAATTACAACTGCTGGTATCACTAAGCTATTATAGACAACCTAAAGCCACACAAGGCCGCTGGGCCTGATGGTCTTTCTCCCATGGTCCTCCGGGAGCTCTCCTCAGTAATAGCATCAGCACTTCAGAAGATTTTCAATAAGTCCCTATCATCTCACCAAGTACCAGAGGACTGGAAAAAGGCCTTGGTAACACCCTTCTTTAAGAAAGGCGATAAGGACATTCCGGCAAACTACAGACCAATTTCCCTGACTTGTATCTGCAGTAAATTGCTAGAGCACATCATCACTAAGAGTATCATGTCACAGCTAGAACATCACAATCCCCATGTCATTTGCAGCATGTTTTTTGCAAATTCAAGTCATGTGAATCACAGCTAATTGAATTTGTAAGTGATATTGTCAACAACTCACGCGCTAAGCAAACTGATGTCATCATATTGGACTTTTCTAAGACCTTTAATATGACTGTTCCTCATAACAGACTTCTTTATAAAATGGAGAATTATGACCAAAGTATTAGAGGTGACACTCTGAAGTGGATTAAAGCCTTCCTTGAAAATCGGCAGCAATCTGTAGTGGTGGATGGCAAGAGGTGTGATTTTGTAGCTGTCCTTTCTTGTGTGCCTCAAGGCTCAGTCATAGGTCCAGTGCTTTAATAATCTCCCATAGAACATACATGTAAGATCAAGGGTTCGCCTATTTGCAGCCGACTATACTATTCTCTGTGAAAGGTTTGAACCCAGGAGCCATTTCAAAAGTAGGTTGAGTTTGATTGTCTGGATGAACGTAGTCCTGAATAGGACTGTTGTTGACAGTGACTGACGTTTCGACAACCTGTGCAGTCAATTTGATGTTTCATCTGTAAATAGTGCTCAGCAAGTGGTGAAACCGGCAGAAACCTTAGCACTCAACTGACCAAACACAAACGAGCGACAAGGAACGGTGGCATCAACAATCACATTGCTGAGCACCATTTACAGATGAAACATCAAATTGACTGGGACTCTGCGACATGTATAACGTATTCTACAGACTACATGTTTGTACTATCAGCATCTCACTTTAGAAAGCTGGTTTACTAACTTAGAACAAATGCCACTAAATCGTAGCCAACAGTTACCAGCGCCGTACAAATGACTTATTGACGAGATCAAGCAAAACTAACTACAAGAGAACGACTGGAGAACTGACAATTTGACTAACAATAGACAACTGTTTCACTGTGACAATAGACGGACCGAAACGCACCAATTACTGATATGAGTTTTCATAGCCAATAACATCACGGCTTAACTGACAGACGACCAATAACATCGCGACGTAATTGACCAATCAGATCAATAACCAGAGTATAATACCATCAACTGACGTGATACAACTCACTTTGACTCTGAAGATGACTACTGCACAGGTTGTCGAAAGGTCAGTCACTGTCAACAACAACAGTCCTATTCAAGACTACGTTCACCCGGACGATCAAACTCAGCCTACTTTTATACTATTCTCTATTTGACTATCACAAGTGAAGATCACTGCAGAGAGCTCCAGGATGACCTTGATGGGATAGAGAAATGGAAGGTAACTTGGAGGATGGAGTTTAATGATACTTAGTGTGAGGTGTTGCGGATCTTGCGGACTAAAACCTGAATCCAACACACTTTATATTACATGCACTGTGTGCCAAGGGAGGTTGATCTCGGCTGATCACATGAAATAACTATGTATATGGTTCTCAAAAGATCTCAAGTGGAATTGACACATTGATGAGATAACAGCCAGGGCAAACTGCACGCTTGGCTTCCTTAAAAGAAACTTATGGGTAAATTTGTCAACTTTAAAAGCCAAAGCTTATAAAGGCTTAGTCCGCTTCCAGGTTGAGTACTGCTGAAGTGTTTGGGACCCCCGCCCAGGCATTAAGAATAACAGTTCATATAAGATGGAAAGGATACAGTGCTGCATGGCTCGTTGGTGCCAGGGCTGATACAAGTTCAACACATCTAGCCTCACCAACATGCTTGAAGACCAGCATGGGATGCATGGGATGGTGTACCCTTCATGTAGAGCAACGTGGGATTGACAGTCGGCTCACGGGCCTCTTTAAGATCACCCAGGAGCTACTCTCTGTAAACTCTCACAGGCTTCTGCACCCTGTCATGCGCAGGATACATCACTCACATTCCGCTTCAAACTAGCCTGTCCTCTGAGTATCTATCCTTTTTCTCAAGATTGCAATTATTCAGTGGAACAATTTGTCTGCTTCTGTCTTTAGCGAATCAACACTGCTCTTTAGATACTTTTTTTTAAAATTTATTTATTTGCATCACTGATTTACATTACTTACATATAAACATATAAATACATGATTACATATGCTACTATACAGTAGTTACTTAACAATCCAGATCTATAATACAGAGTAGCCAAAGTAACTTAAGTTACTGTAGTTCTTGCATACTCACGCGCACACACACACACGCACTACGCGTGTTTACTGATTATCCGCCTAGAAACATCAAAAGTCGAGCCTTTAGAGAGTAAGCACGATTGCTGTTCTCTGTACATCTCTACAAAGGAAATAAAGGCTAAAGATGATTTTTCCAGATAAACACTGCTCATTTTGCATTGAATTTTCTTAAAATCCCAGTTTTAATGGCATAACGTCTTTCATAATCAAGACAGTTTAGAATGGTTCGAAAAAAGAGTTCCCGTGAAGGGTTAAGGCCTTTTTGTTTGGAGAAATAGATGTGATACCTTGCAATTAAAAGCGCATGATGGAAAAGCAGGTTTGTGGTATTGTTCACGAGGCCTATGCAAGACAAAAAGGAGAATTCTTCGTTAAGAGAGCAAAAGCTGTTTTTCATCCAGTTACTGATTTCGTTCCAAAACAATTTAACAAAAAGACATTCCCAAAAGAGGTGCAAAAGAGTTTCAGAATTTCTTTGCAGAAACTGCATTGATCATTATAGATTTGATTCCAATTTTAAAAAGGAAGTAGTTCGTTGCCAACTTTCTATGCAGAAGTTTAAATTGAAATGCATGTAATTTAGATTTGTTGGTACATAGAAAAGCAAGGGTATATGACTTACCCCAATCAATTGTGTCAAAGTCAAAAGAGTTGCAGTCTGCCAGCCATTTTTCCTGACTTTTACAAGGGATAGAGGTGCTTTGAGTTAGAAATTATTTGTAAGCTAGTTTACAGAAAGCTTCAGAGAATAATAGGATTTTGGTGTCAATTTTTGTACCTTTCATTTGTGGACAATGGTTTTTGCATTTTA
>CALNXI010000027.1:47038-52038 GCA_942486025.1 Porites evermanni | reverse complement strand
GTTGCAGGTGCAATAGCAAGTTCCAATTCTCCTCATGCAAATGCAGGGAACTGCAACTCCACAACGCTGTCAATAAGAGACTTTGCATCTGTTTGCAAGACATCTTCTGTCAGCCTTAATCTATTCTTCAAATGCAATGAAATGTGTTAAAGTACTTGCAAATTGAAACAGAAGTTGAAACATGTTAATTTAATTTTTGTCAATCTGATTTTCTTTCAGTAATGGACTGTTTTGTGTCACAGATTTTGGAATCTTGATGAAGAGGAATAGCATGGCAACTGAGAGAAAATGTAATACAATCAGAAAACAATATCAGCAAGAAAAAGCAACCCTGGGCACAAGGTAAAAATTCATCAATTTTTTTTTCTTTAACGGTAATACAGTGTATTTACCCGTATGTGTGACATACATGTACCATAATTTATTTAGTTGATTCAGGTGACACCAACTTAATTATAAGCGAGTTTTAGTGTTTTTCTAACCTGTTTGCGTGGCGTCAATTTATTATCAGATAATTCTTGATTTTTTATATAATATTATTATATACACTCAAACAAAAAGTCATGTAGATTGATTAACTGACTAGGCTAATTGTTTGAATGGTTTTTTTAACTGACAAACTGACACTTTGATTATTTACATGTAACTAACTGGCTAACAGTTTAAATGGTTGACTGATAATCAAATTCCCTCCTCCCCGGGACGGCAAAGGTGTCAAATGCCTGGGTTATGCCTGGGGGGGGGCGGGGAGAGGTTGAAGCTTAGATTTGACTGATACAATGTACATGCATGTAAACTGAGATAAACAGTTTTCCCTTAAGCTAAAACTTTATTTCAGATTTTGATTCCTCATGGAGAGAGTTTGGATTGCTTATAACTGCACCCCAAATGTTTGGTTGCTATAACTTCTTTCCCTGGGAATATACTTGTAACAGAAGTTGAAACATGTTAATTTAATTTTTGTCAATCTGATTTTCTTTCAGTAATGGACTGCTTTGTGTCACAGATTTTGGAATCTTGATAAAAAGAAATGGCATGCCAACCTGAGAAACAATGTAATACAATCAGAAAACAAGATCAGCAAGAAAAAGCAGCCCTGGGCACAAGGTAAAAAAATCTTCCAATTGTTTTTTCTTTTACAGTAATACAGTGTTTTACCAGTATGTGTGGCATACCATAATTAATTATTTAGTTGATCCAGGTGACTCCCACTTAATTTTAAGCCAATTTTAGTGTTTTTCTAACCTGTTTGCATCGCGTCAATTTNGGGGGGGGGGGGGGGGGGGGGGGGGGGCGGGGGGGTTGAAGCTCAGATTTGACTGATACAATGTACATACATGTAACTGAGATAAACAGTTCTCCCTTAAGCTGAAACTCTATTTCGGATTTTAATTCCTCATGGAGAGAGTTTATAATGTCAGTTGTGGAATGCGTATAGAGTGTGCTTAATGTCAGTTGTGGAATGTGCCTGAATCTGAATTGCAACAAGTCTGCACCCCAAATGTTTGGTTGCTATAACTTCTTTCCCTGGGAATAGACTTTAGAGACTGAGTGTGAAATCCTCTTGGTTAATATCAACAAAAAGTACATGTAGTGGGGTGTAAGACCTTGTAAGTTTGTACCTATTATAACCAGAATGAAGGAGACGTCATAAGTTTAGAAAACTTTGAGAGATCACTGCAACAGATTGGTGGCAATACCTCATCACACAATATTGTCTGGTTAGCAGGAGACATAAACTTCCTTGGATTTGACTGGAAGCACAATTACCTATTTTTAATGTGTCGTTTCCCTGAGTTAATCTGAAAATTTGCTGATTGTCTTGACGATCATGGCTTAGTCTAACTTACAATGTATACCAATCTTACATTGGGGTAATTAATGTCTTAGACTTGTTTATAACTACATGTAATGACAGTCTTATCGTCAAGACTCGAGTCATCCAAGGTATTATTGATCATGATGCTGTGTTTGTTGAGGGTATAAATATCAAGGCAACACTCAACAAACAAAAACACAGGATGGTTTCCTTGTATAGAAAATCAGACTGGGATGCCTTAAAGAACACGTGTAGACTCTGTCGTGCATTCTACTATCCGTGATCTGTCAATAAATGATTATTTGTGGTCAAGTTTTCGAGAGAAATTGACTTCTGGTATCAAGTGATTTATACCACATACAAGCGTAAGAAAATCTGTGCGATAGGGTCTTTGACCATACCCCAAACTCTACGCCATCTATCTCTGTCTCCTATTTCAATTACAAATGTTGGTATCACTAATCTATTATAGACAACCTAAAGCTACACAAGGCCACTGAGGCTGTTGGTTGTTCTCCCATAGTCCTCTGGGAGCTCTCTCCTTAGTAATAGATAATTCCTATCATCTCACCAAGTACCAAAGGACGGGAAAAAAGCCTTAGTAACACCCATCTTTAAGAAAAGTGACAGTGACAGTCTGGCAAACTGTAGACATTTCGCTGTATCTGCAGTAAATTATTCATTTTTTTTGTTTTATGGACTATTGTCAGGGTTAGGTTCATTGTTAAGGATGTTTTGTTTTCTTTGATTAAGTCAGCTGAGAGTAATAAATTCTATTACACCAGAGATCTTGTGAGCCCATACCTTCCACTGGAAATAATGAAAGGCTGATGGTGTTTATTTCCTCTGTAAAAAAAATGTCTAAATATTTACAATTGGTGAAATGGCAACTAATTCTCTTCATGCAAATGCAGGGAACTGCAACTCTACAATGCTGTCAATAAGAGACTTTGCATCTGTTTGCAAAACATCTGCTGTCAGCCTTAATCTAATCTTCAAATGCAATGAAATGTGTTAAAGTAGGGCAAGTTCTAACAGAAGTTGAAACATGTTAATATAATTTTTGTCAATCTGATTTTTTTTTCAGTAATGGACTGCTTTGTGTCACAGATTTTGGAATCTTGATGAGGAGGAATAGCATGGCAAGTGAGAGACAATGTAATACAATCAGAAAACAAGATCAGCGAGAACAAGCAGCCCTTGGGCACAAGGTGAAAATTCATCAATTTTTTTTTCTTTTACAGTAATACAGTGTATTTACCAGTATGTGTGACATACCATAAATTATTTAGTTGATTCAGGTGGCTCCAACTTAATTATAAGCCAATTTTAGTATTTTTCTAACCTGTTTGCATTGCGTCAATTTATTTATCAGATAATTCTTGATTTTTTATATAATATTATATACACTCAAACATGTAAATTGATTAACTGCCTAGGCTAACTGCTTGAATGGTTTTTGGACTGACAAACTGACACTTTGATTATTTACATGTAACTGACTGGCTAACAGTTTAAATGGTTGACATGATAATCAAATTCCCTCCTCCCCGGGAGGGCAAAGGTGTCAAATGCCTGGGGTAAACCCGGGGTGGGGGGAGGTTGAAGCTTATATTTGACTGATACAATGTACATACATGTAACTGAGATAAACAGTTTTCCCTTAACATGCTTAAGCTAAAACTCTTTTTTTCAGATTTTAATTCCTCATGGAGAGAGTTTATAATGTCAGTTGTGGAATCTGCGTAGAGTGTGCTTAATGTCGGTTGTGGAATGTGCGTAGAGTGTGCTTAATGTCAGTTGTGGAATGTGCGTGGTTTTGGATTGCTACCACCACAAATGTTTGGTTGCTCTAACTTCTTTCCCTGGGAATATACTTTAGAGACTGAGTGTGAAATCCTCTGGGTTAATATCAACATACAGTACATGTAGTGGGGTGTAAGACCTTGTAAGTTTGTACCTTTTATAACCCGAATGAAGGAGACGTCATAAGTTTAGAAAACTTTGAGAGATCACTGTAACAGATTGGTGGCAATACCTCATCACACAATTGTCTGGATAGCAGGAGACATAAACTTCCCTGGATTTGACTGGAAGCACAATTGCCTATTTTCGATGTGTCATTTCCCTGAGCTAACCCGAAAATTTGCTGATTGTCTTAACGATCATGGCTTAGTCTAACTTATACTGTATAGCAATCTTACGTTGGGGTAATTAATGTCTTAGACTTGTTTATAACTACATGTAATGACAGTCTTATCGTCAAGACTCGAGTCATCCAAGGTATTATTGATCATGATGCTGTGTTTGTTGAGGGTATAAATATCAAGGCAACACTCAACAAACAAAAACACAGGATGGTTTCCTTGTATAGAAAATCAGACTGGGATGCCTTAAAGAACATATGTAGACTCTGTCGTGCATTCTACTACCTGTGATCTTTCAATAAATGACTATTTGTGGTCAGGTTTTCGAGAGAAATTGACTTCTGGTATCAAGTGATTTATACCACATACAAGCACAAGAAAATCTGTGCGATAGGGTCTTTGACCATACCCCTAGCCCTACGCCATCCATGTATGTCACCCATTTCAATTACAAATGTTGGTATCACTAAGCTATTATAGACAACCTAAGGCCAGACAAGGCCACTGGGGCTGATGGTCGTTGTCCCATAGTCCTGTGGGAGCTCTCTCCTTAGTAATAGATAATCCCTATCATCTCAGCAAGTAATAGAGGACTGGAAAAAATCCTTGGTAACACCCATCTTTAAGAAAGGTGATAGTGACATTCTGGCAAACTGCAGACATTTCGCTGTATCTGCAGTAAATTAATCATTTTCTTTGTTTTATTTACTATTGTCAGAGTTAGGTTCATTGTTAAGGATGTTTTGTTTTCTTTGATTAAGTCAGCTGGGAGTAATAAATTATATTACACCAGAGATCTTGTGAGCCCATCACTTCCACTGGGTACAATGAAAGGCTGATATTGTTTATTTCCTTGGTAAAAAAAATGTTTAAGATGTTTACAGTTGGTGAAATGGCAACCAATTCTCTTCATGCAAATGCAAGGAACTGCAACTCTACAACACTGTCAATAAGAGACTTTGCATCTGTTTGCAAGATATCTGCTGTCAGCCTTAATCTATTCTTCAAATGCAATGAAATGTGTTAAAGTAGGG
>CALNXI010000027.1:0-46746 GCA_942486025.1 Porites evermanni | reverse complement strand
GGTAATTAATGTCTTAGACTTGTTTATAACTACATGTAATGACAGTCTTATCGTCAAGACTCGAGTCATCCAAGGTATTATTGATCATGATGCTGTGTTTGTTGAGGGTATAAATATCAAGGCAACACTCAACAAACAAAAACACAGGATGGTTTCCTTGTATAGAAAATCAGACTGGGATGCCTTAAAGAACATATGTAGACTCTGTCGTGCATTCTACTACCTGTGATCTTTCAATAAATGACTATTTGTGGTCAGGTTTTCGAGAGAAATTGACTTCTGGTATCAAGTGATTTATACCACATACAAGCACAAGAAAATCTGTGCGATAGGGTCTTTGACCATACCCCTAGCCCTACGCCATCCATGTATGTCACCCATTTCAATTACAAATGTTGGTATCACTAAGCTATTATAGACAACCTAAGGCCAGACAAGGCCACTGGGGCTGATGGTCGTTGTCCCATAGTCCTGTGGGAGCTCTCTCCTTAGTAATAGATAATCCCTATCATCTCAGCAAGTAATAGAGGACTGGAAAAAATCCTTGGTAACACCCATCTTTAAGAAAGGTGATAGTGACATTCTGGCAAACTGCAGACATTTCGCTGTATCTGCAGTAAATTAATCATTTTCTTTGTTTTATTTACTATTGTCAGAGTTAGGTTCATTGTTAAGGATGTTTTGTTTTCTTTGATTAAGTCAGCTGGGAGTAATAAATTATATTACACCAGAGATCTTGTGAGCCCATCACTTCCACTGGGTACAATGAAAGGCTGATATTGTTTATTTCCTTGGTAAAAAAAATGTTTAAGATGTTTACAGTTGGTGAAATGGCAACCAATTCTCTTCATGCAAATGCAAGGAACTGCAACTCTACAACACTGTCAATAAGAGACTTTGCATCTGTTTGCAAGATATCTGCTGTCAGCCTTAATCTATTCTTCAAATGCAATGAAATGTGTTAAAGTAGGGCAAGTTCCAGTAGAAGTTGAAACACGTTAATTTAATTTTTGTCAATATGATTTTTTTTTTCAGTAAATTAATGGACTGTTTTGTGTCTCAGATTTTAGAATCTTGATGAAGAGGAATAGCATGGCAAGTGAAAGACAATGTAATAAAATCAGAAAACAAGATCAGCAAGAAAAAGCAGCCCTTGGGCACAAGGTAAAAATTCATCAATTTTTTTTCTTTTACCATAATACAGTGTTTTATCAGAATGTGTGACATACCATAAATTTATAGTTGATTCAGGTGACTCCAACTTAATTATAAGCCAATTTTTGTATTTTTCTAACCTGTTTGCATCGCGTCAATTTATTTATCAGATAATTCTTGATTTTTTATATAATATTATTATATACACTCAAACATGTAGATTGATTAACTGACTAGGCTAATTGGTTGAATGGTTTTTGGACGGACAAATTGACACTTTGATTATTTACATGTAACTGACTGGCTAACAGTTTTAATGGTTGACTGATAATCAAATTCCCTCCTCCCCGGGACGGCGAAGGTGTCAAATGCCTGGGGTATGCCTGGGTGGGGGAGGAGGTTGAAGCTTAGATTTGAGTGATACAATGTACATGCATGTAACTGAGATAAACAGTTTTCCCTTAAGCTAAAACTCTATTTCGGATTTTGATTCCTCGTGGAGACAGTTTATAATGTCAGTTGTGGAATGTTCGTAGAGTGTGCTTAATGTCAGTTGTGGAATGTGCCTGAATTTTGATTGCTACCTGCACCCCAAATGTTTGGTTGCTATAACTTCTTTCCCTGGGAATATACTTCAGAGACTGAGTGTGGAATGCTCTTGGTTAATATCAACAAACAGTACATGTAATGGGGTGTAAGACCTTGTAAGGAGACGAAGAGAATGAAGAGACGAAGAGAATGAAGGAGACGTCATAAGTCTAGAAAACTTTGAGAGATCACTCCAACAGATTGGTGGCAGTACCTCATCACATAATTATCTGGATAGCAGGAGACATAAACTTCCCTGGATTTGACTAGAAGGACAATTGCCTATTTTTAAAATGTCGTTTCCCTGAGTTAACCTGAAAATTTGCTGATTGTCTTGACGATCATGGCTTAGTCTAACTTGTAACCAATCTTACGTTGGGGTAATTAATGTCTTAGACTTGTTTATACCTCGGATGACTCGAGTCTTGATGATAAGACTGTCGTTAGTTATTATTGATCATGATGCTGTGTTTGTTGAGGGGATAAATGTCAAAGCAACACTCAAGAAACAAAAACGCAGGATGGTTCCCTTGTATAGAAAAACAGAGTGGGATGCCTTAAAGAACATATGTAGACTCTGTCTTGCATTCTACTACCTGTGATCTGTCAAGAAATGATTATTTGTGGTCTAGTTAATTCCTGGCCAATGATAATAAAGAGAAATGGTATTCGATGGGGTGTGAACCTTGTCTTTTGCTGCTGGTAATGCGGACAATGAATTTCGTCTTTGCCTAAGAGGCCGTTGTAGCGCTGGAGGAAGTTAAAAGGTGTTCTTCTGCTGAGACTGCTCTATGAGAAAATACAACAATATCTTCCCCTTCTGCCAGAAATACGCAGAAAAGAAATATGTAACGTTTTCGGCGTGGAAATGTGAATTGCTCCTTGTGAAGTTGACATGTTTTGTCTAAAATGCGGCTTAAGAAAAGAGATTTTTTCACAAGCCCTGGTGAGAATAAAATAAAAAACCCAAAAGATTATTTTTTCGCAGGATTAAACATATTTTACAACTTTAAGGTTTTAATCTCGAGGTGATGTTGATTGAGCAGGTTGTTGTGGTTTACAACGCTGTGAATGGATTTGCCGGTTCTGACCAAAAAATAGAATATACCGCCGGCTGCTTTTACATTCCAATAACTGATTTTGTCATTTCTGGCGAAACATCCAAAAGCGATTTTATTTGGCAATCTTTTCTGAAACACCACAACCTCCTAAATTAAAAAATATACATATTGCATGACATATCACAAAAAATAGCAAAAAACCCTGACAAGGAGGCAGCTCTGGAGGCCATTTTCCCATTTATCCTCTGGGACAGAGGTTCCAAATGCCGTTTCACCTCTGGCAGTGAGGGTTCCCATTTTACCTCTGGGACCGAGTTATAGTTCGAGCACCTCCAGTACTTGCTGGGCCGGAGTTTGGGGTCCGTCAGCAAGCTCGACAGTCCCCCCCCGTAAGTTGTCCTACCGCACGGGTTAGTCAAGCAGGCTTCAGAGAGTTGGCCATCTCTCACCGCCCTATAACCCCACCGGTACATCCGCCATGGGATATATCCAACCTAACTTCGCCTTAGAAAATCGACCTATATATTTAGATCGAAAACTCATTTCGCTCACTTATGGTACGGTTCTTCACAGACGCATGCGTTTTTGGCCCCCCCAAAATTGTTTGGACTTTTCGTTGATTCATACACAACGTCCCCGTTCAGTTCAGCCATGAACAATATGGCTGTCATTTGTAAAAGTTGTTTTTCTTCAAAATCTCGGCTAGCCCAGCGCTCCACAAACTCTTGTTACGAAAACGCACCTTAGAGAGGTGCTCAATATGATATAAGATTGAATTTGCTATTACCTGTGCATGTCATTGGAGACTTCGTAGCATACATTATTTTTCCACCCTTCGACTACTTAAGAAATATCTAGAAGTAACCATAAACATGAAGCAAGATCGACGTCTGCACGTCAAAAATTTGATAATCAACGAACCGGAGACTGTTAAGGATACAAGCAAACAAACAGCTTTTTGTTTCACATAACTATGCAAACGACATTCTGGGAAATTTGAGTAGAGGTATACGCTTGGCGTGGTGTACGATGCGCCCACCACCTTCCCCGCCGGCCCCAATTACGTTTGAAAATGCACCGCTGCCTCTTAACTGGGTCCTAAGAATCATTTGTCCTCGTAAACTAAAGGAAAAAACGTAAAAAGGTTTGGAGATTCAGTCAAGAACTGCCGATTCTTTGCGGCAGGCCTCTGGTGTCATCTTCTTCAGGAGCGCTTAGTGAATGCTTTTTTTGCAATGCAATTTAATAGTCAAAGATTTCTCGTTGTAAAAATTGTTCCTCGTAAAATTTCGCTATCGGGAAGATCATGAAATAAATGGAGTTATGTAAACCCGTGTAGTCAGACCAATTTGTTCTAAAGTTTAATAATTATTTTTTCTCATTTAGATTCGTGTTTCCTTCACATTTATAGGAAGCTTGTTTCTTCAATAACACAAAAAGGCGGGAAAACACATTAGTGATTTATTTCCAGTATATATTCAGTTTAATTATTTTTGATGAAGAGGACACGTTTTTTGTGTCCATGAAAATCGAGTCTGATTTGAGGATTTTCGAAAAGAATAACATAATAGAACGCGGTAGTTGCAAAACACAAAATGAACTTATAACTTGCCAAATTTGACTTTCGTTTTGTTTTTAGCGTAAAATTGACTGCAACTGCTGAAAATACGTATTTTTCGTTCCTTTTCCATGTGACAGAGAAACCAAAAAAGTTAGATAAGTCAGAAAATAGTGGACATTGTTTAATTATACGCAAAACAATACCGGTAAAATGTATCACAAACGTATAGTTACACATTCTTTTATGGAGCAACCGTTTTTAAGTTCAGAAATAGCCCTTCGTTGAAGATCGTTTCTCGGTGTTACTATTTTCTTTTGTCAATTCGGCAGAATATCGATAAAATAAGTCAAAGTCTTTCAGTTACCCAACTGTTAAATGTGGCCCTTCGTTGAAGATCTTTTACCATAGTGTTTTCGTCGTTTTCGTTGTATTCCGCGGTTTGGTTATTTATGCTTTTTTTTGCGCTTATATACAAACATCCTTCTTCTTGACTTGATAGTAACCGGCTCTAAGACACGATGTACAACTTACAACTTATAATCAACTTCTTGAACCGCAAGAGACCTTCCAACCGGTGATGTTTGTTCCGGGGTTTTGAATAGGTATGGAGACTTTTGTCGCCCCATGCAACAATACTGGGGCCAACTGTGTGAACAGTACGACGAGCAAAAAATTTGGCTGGACATTTCCTATTAGTGTTAAAAATTGTTAAAAATGATGATTGTTCGGATGAGGCAAGATGACAGTGCGCCGGGCACTTGTCGTCACAGTGAATTGCACATTGCAATGGACAGATAGCAGGTGACTGTGTTGAAAAGTTAGGAGGATAGCGCTCTTGACAACAATGTTGTTGGCATGGTGAAATGGGGCTCACAGAGCAACTGCTTGGACATGAGCTTGGCTTTGGCGGAGGTCTACACCTAACAACAAAAAAACGCATGATAGTAGGCAGGTGGAACTACAAATAGTTGGACACAATTCTTGTGTTGATTGCGATTGTTCCATAGTAGAAACGTGTTGAGACGCATAGCAGTGTGTGGGACAAGACGATTGGCATATTTCCTGGCAATGATGCGGACAGGTTGAGGGCAGAACAAATTTCAATTTGCAGTAAAATTTGGGGCACATAGGAAGACAATAGGCCATTTATACGAGGAAAAATAAGACGCGTCTTACATAAAACGCCTCTTAAATATGACGTGAACTTTCTGTATAAATGGCATATTTCATCTAAAATAAGACGATGCATCTTATTTTAGAACAGCCCTTAACACCTGTTCTTAGATAAAACGCGTCTTAGCTAAGACGAGAAAAACTTCGTATAAATGACCTTTGTGTCTTACATAAGACNTTTGCGCTTATATACAAACATCCTTCTTCTTGACTTGATAGTAACCGGCTCTAAGACACGATGTACAACTTACAACTTATAATCAACTTCTTGAACCGCAAGAGACCTTCCAACCGGTGATGTTTGTTCCGGGGTTTTGAATAGGTATGGAGACTTTTGTCGCCCCATGCAACAATACTGGGGCCAACTGTGTGAACAGTACGACGAGCAAAAAATTTGGCTGGACATTTCCTATTAGTGTTAAAAATTGTTAAAAATGATGATTGTTCGGATGAGGCAAGATGACAGTGCGCCGGGCACTTGTCGTCACAGTGAATTGCACATTGCAATGGACAGATAGCAGGTGACTGTGTTGAAAAGTTAGGAGGATAGCGCTCTTGACAACAATGTTGTTGGCATGGTGAAATGGGGCTCACAGAGCAACTGCTTGGACATGAGCTTGGCTTTGGCGGAGGTCTACACCTAACAACAAAAAAAAACGCATGATAGTAGGCAGGTGGAACTACAAATAGTTGGACACAATTCTTGTGTTGATTGCGATTGTTCCATAGTAGAAACGTGTTGAGACGCATAGCAGTGTGTGGGACAAGACGATTGGCATATTTCCTGGTAATGATGCGGACAGGTTGAGGGCAGAACAAATTTCAATTTGCAGTAAAATTTGGGGCACATAGGAAGACAATAGGCCATTTATACGAGGAAAAATAAGACGCGTCTTACATAAAACGCCTCTTAAATATGACGTGAACTTTCTGTATAAATGGCATATTTCATCTAAAATAAGACGATGCATCTTATTTTAGAACAGCCCTTAACACCTGTTCTTAGATAAAACGCGTCTTAGCTAAGACGAGAAAAACTTCGTATAAATGACCTTTGTGTCTTACATAAGACATGAAGGCATAGTACGCATGCGTTAATGTTTGGCAGGAAAACATGACGCCGTAACTTTGAAATGCGCACCATGTTGGATTTCCAATGCTATGGGAAACATTCACCTAAAAATGGGTCAAGAACAGAAATAAGATGCAAACCATGAAATAAGAGCTGTTTTCGTCTTAGATAAAACATGCTCGTATAAATGGTGCAGTTCACGTCATATTTTCCTCGTATAAATGGCCCTAATGTGACTGACAAACTGGATTACATGTCAGTTGCAGCGGGATGTCAGCGGCTGGTGTTAACTGTTGTCAACAGCAGTGACTGGGACACAGATGATCACGGGCAGTCTTGCAATGGCTTGGACAAAGAGATACGGAAAAGAAACTTTACAACAGTGCATGGGGCATAATTCATGACAGCTTGCGTGGCATTCAGAGGGACATATCGGCAGAGTTGACACAGTAGGAAGACTGCAGCAACGATCAGGGCACCCTGTTCCACAACTAAAGCTACAATGACCTGGGCAACCAACTGACTCAGGAACTTTATAGCAGTGATCCAGGCAGGTTGCTCAGGGAGACTCCCATTTGAAAGGGGCAGGGATGCTCGTAGTCTCGCTTAGGGGTGTAAATTTTTGGATTTTGGTCTCAGTTAGGGTGTTCTGGCCAAAACCTCATTATATTTAGCCATAAAGGTCTCTTTTAGGCTTGCACTTGAAGATATAATATATTTTGCCTGTTTGTTTTATTTACTCGATTCATGTAATCAAAGTTTTTATAACATCAATTCCTAAAGAACATTGTAACAAAATGGTGTCTTTTAGGGGTAAAATAAAGGTGGGCCCACGCCCAGGTTGGTCTCCTTTAGGGGTTTCATTCAAAATTTCTGACGGGCATCCAAGTCCCCCCAGGGCTTGTGCAGAAATATACACTGTTTGCATTTGGAACAGGCACTTGAAACTTTACTGGAGGAAATGAAGCTTGATACAAATGTCGTTGATGAAACATTCGCTTTACAACTTGGATCTTTTTCTGAGCATACAGCTGCTTGCGCAAATATATAACCATGCTGTGTTGTGTCACAGCTGTATGTCTTTGTGAAATTAGCGAGAAATCAGTCCTGGGTTAATCTTTTATTTTCTGTCCTGCAAGACTTGATCCTCGACTCAATTCTCAATAGCTTGTTCTTGATTCTCAATTCTTGATTCTCGATTCGTGCGGGAATTGAGAAACATGATTTGTGCCAAGAATCAAGACTCACAACGGACTGTCAACTTACTTTTGAACAGTACTCTAACTGTTTGAATGGTTGATTCACTGATGAAATAATGGTGATTAATGATTAACCGAGTGGCTTGATTGATAACTTGATTGAATGGTTGATTGACTGCCAGACAAACTGTTAAATTCATTAACTGACATTAACTGGCTCACTTTTTGAATGGTTGATAGGTGGACTGATGGACTGACTGACATTTAATGTTTTGTAAATGTAATTGCAATTTTTTGTAATTTTTCTTCAAATTGCCAGTACAATTCTCACTATCTATTAAGCAACAGATAGTCAATATGTTAGTCAATTATAATGCAAAATTTGTAATTATATTGCTCTTCAGTACACCTTACTTTTGACTTAGTGTTTTATCTATCTTTAGAAGCATAATACCAGTAATACCACTGCGTTATAGAATGTATTTTTACATGTAAATATTTATGTAAAATTCTCTTTCTTGCTTCATAGGAAGCAACTACCAGAGTGGTAGACTGATGGAGGTTTACATTAATAAGTGTGGAGTAGTGTTGGACACTAGATGGGAACAAATCGACTGGCTGGATGACATAACATATATACACCTGGTACAAGGCAACTGGATAATGAAGAGGGCATACTGAAAGGCAAACAAGACAGCTGGCTGGGCAATGGACAGGGCAAACTAGAGCTGGCTGCTGGATGACATCACCTAGTACAAGAAGTGTCAATGGAGAGGATGGATTAGACGGCAAATGATATGAGACATCATGTGTGCCTGGTTCAAGAGTTGGGTTGTGGATCGTGGAGAGTCTTGCAACACCTGGTTTGTATTATGTGATAATTGCATTCGCTAGAAATCTTAATTAAATATTATCTTACCATTAGTATCTTTATGAATGATAACAATAATACTTTTCTAAGTCCTGATCGCAAAAATGATTTAAAAAATTTCTGGCCCTGCCCGGGAGGCCTGAATGTGGGGTACAGCTGGCCTGGGGTTTTCCTCCTAGGAGCTAGTGGACGTACGGGGAGGTTTTTCACCCAGCTGTTGTTCCACAACCCCCATTCACTCAAGATTTTCTTAAACAAAAGGACAGAACTTTAATATTATAGATTATAAAAAATGCACGTCAATCATTTAATTACCCAATTGTTGTATGACTGAAATAACTTCCATATAACATGTCTGTAGGTCTGGAGTCCAATTTTTTTAGATTGAAACCTAATCTTTGCAAATATTGATATGATCTCTGGGGTCTATAAAAAATTTTTCTGGGAAACAGTGGAAACTTAAGAAATTATATTTAAGGGGGGTTGCTAGAAAGTAGTGTGAGATGTCCAGAAATTTTGATTTATTTGGCTTTTATCAACAAAAAAATTATTTTTGGGGATCTTCATTATTGAAGGCTAGGTGAAATTTTCAAAAATCCTTCATATTTATATGCATGTAGTCTCACTTTTTTCAGTTGTGTGATAAATTGGAAGTAATTTCTTGATTGGCAAAAAAAATTCATTAATAATACACGTAATTAGTCCAGTGTGTGTGTGCCACCATTGTACAAACAGAGGCCATTGGGAAATGACAATAATTATTAGCATTTTTACATTTGGGACTGGTTTCATTGAATAAATCACTTCTATACAAAGGATTGTAAAGTTTTGATCTTTAATTGGCAAGTCATTCCTAGACACATGTTTGTACAACCACTTAACGATAAGGTTTAAAGCTTTCATCGCAAGATTCCAATGAGCAGTGGTTTTGTTTAACACAACATCTTAGTAGTAGCTTATGACTGCAGCAATAGGAGTCAAACAATCTCATAAAGCTTGGGAAAGGTTAGGGTCACATTTCAAGGACAGGTTTTTGTTTCATTATTTTGAGCAGTAAATTAGTCTGACAATTATTAATGGGGGAGGACACTTGTGAGGTTGCTGTTGGAAGGTTGCTATGGTTACCTCCTTGTGCCTTTCTTGGTAACTAAACATCCTTGCCATCAGTTTTCTAGGCACCAATTCCCGTGCTCATCTATTAGTGATGAATTTAATAATCAACCAACGGGTTATATCAGATGTTATGCTTATTTTCTGAAATATCTTTCTTTCCCCTGGAGATTTTAGTAGGAGGGTGTGGGTCTGTTGGAGGATTAATTACAGGGAAATTACACACTCATAGAATCATTTAGACTATTACATCCAGGAGCCCAGTGCTATATTGTTCATTTGAAACATGAGTGGTCACATGAAGCTGCAACTTGATAATTTTTTGCCTTTTCAAACTTTGCTGAATTAACTTTGTTTCATATTATGGCTGATGATAGACAAGAGCGTTATGCATTTCCTGAGCAACAGGAGAATAGAACACTACAATAGAAAAGATGTCCTGGGAATTCTTCAAAAATTCAAGTTGCAACAAGAAAATAAAAGTAGCCAGATATTAGTGTCTGCTGTGAGTCAGAGAGAATTTACGTTCCCTTCATCTCTCCAAGCTCTTGTTTAAAGTATCAATGGTTATTTTCAAGAAAATAGAGTAAGATTTTGTGCTTTCTGGAACCAGGGTCATGGATAGGATAATATGTTATTGCATCATTTTACTCTTAAGGAAAGCATGTCAGGTCTTATTAATGAAGGTAGGGAAGATGACATACTGGTATTTTGGCCTGAAATAGAGTAAAGGTACCCAGGACACACGTCATGATAGACTATAATAATGTTATCATAATTTTACAATAATTACCTTTCTTCAATACATTAAGGTTACCACATTTGTCAGCACATCAGTTAGGTTACCACATTTTTCCCATTTGGTTGGTCAGTGTTCTTTACTGCTATGGCAATTTTAATTAGAGGGTTTAAACACTTCATTTCTTCAGACGTCATTTCACAGGGTAACAAGTAAAGGCATTGTAGAATGTGAGCTGTTTTCTAAAGTTACATGTTTAGATTCCTTTGATGCTGAAAACTGGTAACCTGGTGTTTTTAACTGCTCATTGGAATCTTGTTTAGCATCACTGGGAATACTAGGTGGGGTCAGATGTTTTCATCATTAATAATTAATAATTGATCAGTAATTTAATCAAAAATTATTGACAGCATGTTGAAATCAACACTTTGCTACCAAACTTTCGCATATTTGAAGGACAGGCATTTTCTGCCCTCCTGACAATTAGGGCAACACTACTTTTTACTTATTCAAGTAATCTGGGAAAAAATCAGCTTTAGGTCCAGGTTTTTTCGCGTTAAGGCATCATAATGTTGGTAGCAGTGTGTTGTTCCTGTTTTATAAGCAAGGTGAAGCAGTTAAAAACTGGAATGTCAAAATTTGATTGATTCTTTTTGATGTTCTCTAGGGTAAAAATAATTTGCTTTTGTGTGAAAACAAAGTAAATCCCAAATTTAGGACTGAAATGCAAAAAGATTTAGTTTTTTTCACAGTTCTTATATTATCAGGATTCAGCCTGTTGGAACCCTGGGGGTAATTCAGAGAATCATATTTAACTTTGAAATTGTTTGCTTTCAAAACTTAGTTGTTACAGTTGGGTGGGGATGTGTTTGGTTATAATGCTTCCCTTGCTTGTAATATTTATATAAATTATTATTGTTATTATTATTACTTTTATCATTTATCATTAGACCATTGGCACAATTGCTTTATCCAACTGCAAACTACCAGAGGATTCTTTAGTTATTCAAGGATCCTTTAGTTATTAAAACTTTGATTCGTTTAGTTTCTTTGGGATCACTGAATTTAATTATGGAACCTGGGAATTAATAGGAATTCTGGTAGTATTTTGTAGTCAAGTGTAGCCGTTGTAAACGTTAATGGTCTATTGAAATCCTATATTATTTACACAGCAACTAGCAAGCCTATTAGCATCACAAGTAGGACTTTAAACCAGGCATTAACTATCAATCAATCAATCAACAGCTTTATTTAAGTGTCTAATCTTCTAGCTTTCCGTCAGGCCTACTAATCGGGGACACTAGCATTAATTAAACCCTCACAAGCATAAATCATTTATTGCTAAAGACTAAGTGATTCTGTATTGGCAGTAAAAAAGGGGTCAATTTAAATACATTTGATTGGACACATACACAGACAAAAAAGAGCTTCAAGGTTTAAGTTCATTATCCCATACAACATACTACAAGGCATAAGTTCTTGCTGCCTCTGCCTATTAAATGTTTACCATCAAACAGGAACCAAACGGAAATAATTTAACAAAACCACAAAATACTGAAAAACTGTTTTTCTTGCAAGGTTAACTTACAATGACACAAAGTACTGGGTGCATTAATAAGATTAGATTTTATCAAAGACGTAATATTTATTTAATACTGTTTAAGGTCATCACTGGTCTGTTTGTTTCATCCCCAGCTGTCATCTCGTGCAAATCTAGAAAACAAAATAGCACCTAATTTCACAACTTACACAGTTGCAGCTTTGCAATGGTTTTACGGTTTTACCATTGGAGAACACGAAGAACTTTTAGAACAGCTTTCAAACATCCTAGCAACATTATTCAAGACAGCATAATTAACACTGCAGGCTATTAGTGACCATCACATTCTCTTAATTATGTTCAGATAATTATTTATAATATGCATGTCTATATTTCTTGGTGTTACATAAGTTCCTGCTTAAATATCATGTTGTTATTTAGTTGTTTTTTTTTTTTACTCTAGGTTTTTGCTTCTTAGCGGTAAAAAACTAGTAAAAAGATTAGGGTTACAAGTAATTTTTTTCGGAATTTTACTGTAACACCAAGTAATATAGGGCTATTATGTTTTTAAAGTGCTAATAGGCTTGCATTTTCTACTTAAAATTTTAGCTTCCTATTTAATTTCAGATCTAAGGTGGCACACTCACAAGATTAGGAGCCCATCACTTGGGAAAGTTCATGTTTAATCTAGCCAACCTCGCTCCTGCTGGGCTGTGGAAGCTCTGCCTCTGAGAAGGTGTGAATTCTGATGTCCTCTGAGATATTCCAATGGAGAAATCCTGGGAAGCTTTATCTGATCTTGTAATTCACGCTGTGGGCAGTTGGGCACTTGGAAGATTTGGCCGTTTGTTCCCAAGTGGGGAGGACAGTGTGGAGGAAGGTGAGAGTTTGCTTCTTATGTTCTTGGGGCTTCATTCATTTTGTCATAATACTACCCACACCTTTTTCCAAAAAAAACCCAGTAAGGTGCTTGCCTGCAAACAATATGTCTGGGAATGTTCCACTGCGGTAGGATGAAAAACGGGGGTGCTAACATTGTGTGACTAACGAAGTAGGTGAGTGGATGGAGGATTCGAGGACAGAGGACTGGACACTGAATCTCACTAGTGTGGCGTGGGTGGATTTTTGCAAATGACATCAAATTGAGCTGATAGTCATAAAAATCTCTCTAATGGGGGGCAACTGGTAATGGAGTTCTCTTCTAAACCTAAAAATTTCACATCTATCTCAAGCTTGCTTAGGCCTAATAATAAATAACCGTTCAAACCATCGCAGAGGATAATTATATGCAAATCAATTATTATCTTAATTATCATTTCATTCTCGTATTTGCGGCTTGAATTATCTGAAACTGATCAGAACTAAGGTTTTATTACATCAACATCTGTTGTTTTTTTGTCTGTTGTTTTTGTGTCAACTGGAAACAACAGTCAAACAAACGTGGCTGTTGATGTTAAAGACTAACTTCTCTTTGATATTATTTAAACCTTCGGAAAGCAAAATAACTAAACCATTTTAATTTAGGATTCAATTATTATCTTAATCATCATTTCATTCTCATATTTCCGGCCTGAATTATCTAAAACTGATCAGAACTAAGGTTTTATTACATCAACATCTATTGTTTTTTTGTCTGTTGTTTTTGTGTCAACTGGAAATAACAGTCAAACAAACTTGGCTGTTGATGTTTACTAACTTCTCTTTGATATTACTTAAGCCTTCGGAAACCTAGATAACTAAACCGTATTAATTTAGGATCAAATTATTACGATTAAATTAACTTGTTCAATCAGACTGCTGTGGAATTCTTCTCTATTTCCTTTTTTTGAAAGGGACATTGAGTAGATTTCCTTGGCTTGTGTGATAAATCAAGTTAATTTGACCTTCACGCTTTAGGTTCGGTTGTAGGCATAAATTTATAAACAACGTTTTATCATAAGCATAGATTTTAGTATCTTCCTTAAATTTTCAGCTAATTTCATTCAGCAGTGACTTCAATTGATACATTAAAATCGGCTTTCCCATAAAGGACTGGAAGATTCTTCTTATTTCTTTCTTTTCTTTTTTTTTAAAAAGTAAACAACGCATTTGACTAGTTCCAGTCTTTTGTTGGAAACCTGATATTCAGTATCCGTTCCGGTCACGACAGCTGAAACATCTCTAGGGAAATTGGCTCAAATTACTATTCCGGCAAATTTTCATTATTATGCGGATACTCGTCGCGGCTAGCTGCATAAATTAAGAATTAAATCAAATCCAAGTTTTTCCAGCTAACATTTAATTTTACTTTATAGGATAAAAAAACATATATTTCCTCTAATTTCCGTAATTTCCTTTATCGTTTCGAAATGCGAAAATTTGTCCGTTATTTTTCATTAGAAGTAAAAGGATCCAAAATTTAACTTAAATGAAATATTTATTTACAAAGTCGCTCAAGATCTAATCCCTTTGGCGAAATTTGAAGGCGAAATCTATTCGGCACTGATTCTAAATAACGGCATCCTAATTCATAATAGGGCGGGCAAATTTAGATATTAAGAAACATTAAGACCAAAACTCAATCGCGGCACATCGGCATTTTAGGATAAATGATAATAAACGGCGTTAGACTAAATCTTATTTCACCTAAACATTAATCACTAAACATTGAAATAGGGTGAGAGAAATCCAGCATTAGTTGCTTCTCAGAGGAGAGATTATTATTGACTTGTGCTCTTTGGTGAAGTTTGTGAAATGAAGGTCAGTCAGACCAGCGCGATTCTTTGTCCAATTCTCTACCTTCGTTTCTGACGGACACGCATTCGAAAAGTGAGTTACACTCTGTAGCACCCTGTTTTTTCTTGTCCGAGTCTCTGGATATTTTCACGATGTATTGACTTTGTAGATACGCGTCTTCAACTAAAACAAATTATATTTTTCGCTGAGAATTATTTTTGGCCGGTGTGGTATTGTGACGAAAATGAATGGGACCCTGAGGGCACGAGGAGCAAACTCTCACTTTCCTCTACGCTGCCCACCCCACTTTGGAACAAACGGCTGAATTTTCTAAGTGTCCAACTGCCCCCAGCTTGAATGAAGGGATTAGATAAAACAGACCAGGATTTTAAAGTTGGAATATCAAATGAGGACAGAAAAATGAACACCGACTCGGAGCAGAGTGGAAGCGGCCCGGCAGGGGCGAGGAAGGCTAGATTACTTTTTTTTTAATATTTTTTTTATTGTAAATAAATGGACAACAGAGACGAGTTTTATTTCTTCAATAAAGTATTGTTATCTTCAGTACCCGTGCTGTTTACTTTGTAATCTAACTACTTGAGTGAACCACATAAACACCCAAAAGGACCGGCCATAGCAAAACATTGCGCGCAGTAAAGACTTGTTTACAACAGCGACATAAACACAAGCATAAGTGCGGACGTAACAGCACAAGAATAAACACAAACACAGGAGAAAGTACGCACTGATTCTTTCTACTCTCACCAGTAATTCACGCATTTAAAGAACAAGTACAAGAAAACCAAACGCGTTCGTTTTATTCTTCTTACGCTTGCTCTTTAATTTTGTGAATTAGTGATGATCGAGAAAAGAATGAGTGTGTTCCTTCTTCCCATGTTTCTGCTTATGCTTTTGTTGTTGACGATCTCACTGAACTCAGTTGTACCGGTTTTGCTTGCGTATATGTCGCTAGTATAAACTTATCTTTAACTTACACCGTTTTCCAACCAAGCGATTGTTGCATTCAATGTTGTTGCAGATTTATTGAACAAACTGCTTTTCTCTACACATCGCAAGCAACAATCTCAGCGCTAAAAAACGACGTAAATTTACTGCACGCAATGCTTCAATGTGTCCGCGCCTTTACGTTTGAGAAAACCATAAGTACTTCAACAACAAAGTACAAGTGTCGATGCGAACTTGGAAAAACAAAACACTATTATTATTCGCCCACGCAAATTTTGTAACATTTTAAGGTGTTTCGATTGAGTTTTTCGGAGACCATACCGATATTTTTCAATCATATTAAAAGTGATTTTATTCTTGTGTGATCGCTATGAAGTTTTTACCACTGAATGATTTTGGATTGAATAGCCGTGATAAATTGTTTAATAAAAAAGTTCTAAATGACTCAAATTAATCCTATGCTGCTTAATATCATATTTCGCTGCTTGGAAATTTTGGTGAATTTTCTTTCACGCGATCCTGAAAACTACGCTGCTATCTCACCACCTGTGTAATTGCAACTTTATTCTAAATTTTGATTATTAGCGTTTCTCTGTATATCTCTAGAACGACTTGACAGAATTCTTTTTAAACCTCATCAAATAATCTTCATGATGTGCATAATAATGTCCGAAACTTTCGTTAAGATCCATTTACTGTAACACCTTGAAATTTCATGGCAAACGTAGCCTACAAACCGGCCAAAAATCTGCGTTAGTACAACATTCATCGTTTTGACGTTATGCTAATTTTTCCAAATTAATGCGGATCATGCATACCTCCATGACCAGTACATTTTAGTTTGAATTTTGTTGCAACTTTTGAATGTAAACATTGACAATATTCGCACAAAGGCGAAGGAAAAACATCGGTATGGTCTCCGAAAAACTGTATTGAAACACCTCAAGGTCTTTCTCAAACTCGCGAGAGAGAGAGAGAGCTAAGTTCTGCTTTTGATAAACTCTCCGTAAATCTTTGTGGTAAAAATCAGACCCATCTTTGTCAAACAGTTTGCATTTCGACGCAAAGTAAGCAACAAACAAGTGTTTTACAGAACGAAATCGACCAAAAAAAAAATCTCGACTGTCTTATTCTTGTGAAATAAAATGGTGCAGTCTTCCTTGAAGTGGCTCTTGGGGTCGTCACGCAGAGGCAAACGCCTTGCGTGACGATCTCAAGGACAACTGCAAACAAGACTACGCTTCTGAAGCAAACTGTGAATTAAAAAAATTCATGACGCACTCATTTGTGGCGCATTTTGCGATATAAACAAATCGTTGATAAAGTCAGTCTGAAATTACACAAAGCGTTATCCAAGACCTTTTGTCTTGATACTGCGAACTTCTTTTACTCCCCAAGTGATGAAAATGCTTATTCTCCTTGCTAATTCTCACAGTTCGCTCATAATGGTTAAGTGATTTCGCGCGTGCCAAACTAATACCCTAAATTGTCGTTTTCTTCTTCTAACCACCCTTCCAGCTTCAAAACGTACTGGTTGTGACTAAAAAACGATTCCATAGTTCAAGGCGCCAAAAGCTAGTACCCACTCCCCTTGCAATTTAGGCAATGAAAGGCAGATTTGAGATTCATAAAAAAGTTCACAGTAAATAAACCAAGAAATAAACTAGCACAGACATGCGATCCACCAAGACTATACAGTCAAGACAAGTCATTCATTCAGTTAGTATTAAAAAATAAACTCAAGTCAAAGTCAAACCACTACGTAGTTCAGTCAATACGTCGATATCCCAGTCAAGTAGTAAATAAGAAGATATATCAGTATGTCATGCAGTCAGCAAGTAACGAGGTAAATTGATCAACTAGTCAGGAAAACAAGCCCTCCTAGACTATAAAAATATGGATTTCACATAGTCGCCATACTGGATTTTTTAAAGGGGTCAACCCATGACTTTGGTCAAAAATTGCAAATTTCCTCTTCGTTTGTTTTAGGAAAAAATAGGCGTTGACGTAGTGTTTGACGATTATCTAGTTAGAAAACAAGTCGTCCTAGACTATAAAATATTGATTTTAAACAGCGGCTATATTGGATTTCACCATGATTTTGGTCATGATTTTGACCCATTCACCCATGATTTTGGTCAAAAAATGGAAATTTTATCTTTTGTATCTTTTAGGACAAATGGGCCTTGAAATATTGTTTGAGACTATAAAATTTTGGATAATACAAAGTTGCCATGCTGAGATTTTTACATAGGGGTTAACCCAAGATTTTGGTCAAAAATTGCAAATTTCCTCTTTGTTTGTTTGTTTGCTTTGTTTTTTGGCAAAATAAGTCTAGAAATAATGTCTGATGATCATCTAGTTAAAAATCAAGCCCTCAGCCAATCGAAGGTGCTAGCAATTTAACGACTAATAAGTCGTTTTTTCTTGCAACAAATCATTCAGCTTGTATAAATTTTTGTCCACAGTCAGTCAGCCAGTCAGCTATGCAGCCAGTCAGTCAGTCAGCTATGCAGTCAGTCAGTCAGTCAGTCAGCCAGTTAGTCAACCAGTCAGTCAGTCAGTTAGTCAGTCAACCAGTCGATCAGTCAGTTAATCAGCCAGTCAGTCATTCAGCCAGTCTAGTTAGAATGAAAAGCCTTCTTAGGCTATAAAGATATTTATTTTACACGGTGGCCACATTGAAATTTTTTCAACAGGGTTAACACATGATTTTGGGCAAAATTGGAAATTTCGTCTTAATTTGTTTTTGAACAAAATGGGCCTAGAAATAATGTTTGCCGATCATCAAGTTAGAAAACAAGCCTTCCTAGACTATAAAAATATTGATTTTAAACAGTGGCCATATTGAGATTTTTTGAGTCAGATTTCAGTTTTTTTCCTGATTTTGGTCAAACATTGCAAAATTCCTCTTTGATTGTTTTAGAATACAATGGGCATTGAAGTAGTGTTTGATGATTATCTTGTTAGAAAACAAGCCGTCCCAGACTACAAAATTATGTATTTTACATAGTCGCCATATTTAAATCTTTTAAGGGGGTTAACCCATCTTATTGGGCAAAAATTGGAAATTTCGTGTTAGTTTGGTTTTGGACAAAATGTGCCTAGAAATAATGTCTGATGACCATCTAGTTAAAAAAATAAAAACAAGCCCTCCTAGATTAAAAGATTAAAATTATGTTTTTTGCGACTGGCCCATACAGGTCTTCATCAGTCATTCAGTCATGATTGCTAAGTCTGTACTGGTAATCAATTCGCCAGTCAGTCAGTCGGACAGTCAACGAGTCAGTCAGCCAGTCAGTCAGCAAGTCAGTCAAAAAGTCAGTCAGTCAGTCAGTCAAAGAGGCAGTCAGTTAGTCAGTCACTCCATGTGTCAGTATGTAAGTCAGTCAGTGAGACAGTCAACAAGCCAGTCGGTTAGTCAGTCAGTCAGTCAGCAAGTCAGTCAATAAGTTAGTCACTCAGTACGCCAGTCAGTCAGTCCGCCAGTCAGGCCGTCAGTCAGTCAGTCAGCCAGTTAGTCAGCCAGTCAGTCATACGGTCAGCCAGTTAATCAGTCATCAGCCAGTCAGTCATTCAGCACAGTTGCTCAGTCAGCCAACAAGCCAGTCAGTTAGACAGCCACTCATAAGCCAGTCAGCCATTTAGCACAGTCGGTCAGTCAGCCAGTCCGGCAGTCAGCCATTCAAACAGTTGGTCAGTCAGCCAGTCTGTCAGTCAGTCATTCAGCCAGTCAGTCAGTCAGCCAGTCCGTCAACAAGCCAGTCAGTTAGTCAGTCAGTCAGCAAGTCAGTAAGTCAGTCAATAAGTCAGTCACTCAGTATGTCAGTAAGTCAGACAGCCAGCCAGTTAGTCAGTCATCAGCCAGTAACTCAGTGTCAGTCATTCAGCCAGTCAGCGAGTCAGTCAGTGAGTCAGTCAGCCAGCCAGCCAGCCAGCCAATTAGTCAGCAAGTCAAACAGTCAGTCAGTCTACCAGAAATTCAGTCAGACAGTAAGCCAGTCAGTCAGTATGCTAGTCAGTCAGGCAGCTAACATGTCAGTTAGTTAGTGATGCTGGCTGTATAAGCCACAATGTAGATAGCATGTCTGATCTAACCAACGGTCAATTTTACATCTTCTCATCTTACATGTAAAAATCATGAGAACTTTTAACAAAGTTCTAACCACAGTGCCAACAAAATTCGAATTTTTTTATAGTTTTCAAATTTCAAATTTTGCAAAATTATGAATGACATTTTAGCCCATTTCAAAATTTTTACAACGTTGTTGTTTGATAAAGTGCTAAGTTCAACCATTTTTTGCTAGAACAAAACCCAACAACTCAACTCCAACGGTAAGACTCAACGTATAAAAGAAAAGTCGTTGTTAGATTTGCATTAAGTAACTAAAGACAACATTTGGAAAAGGAATTTGAAAGATCCATGTTGACATCATAACATAAGGTTCTTTGAACCAGAAATTGACTTGGCTGAATGACAATATGAAACTTCAATGCACATTAATGTAAGCTTGCAGTACATTGCAAGATGATCTTTACGCTGGGAAATTAAAGCTAGCTTGTTTCTCCTTTTTAAGCCAAACTTTCCCTTGTTTTTTTCACTTTTCCACATGTTTGTTGACACAATGATTGTGAGCTTTAACCAAAGTTTTCATGGTTTATTGACAATATGGTAGTTTCAAATTTTTGCAGTGACTTTGCAAGTGCAAAAATTGGCAGATGAAAATGATGTAAAACTGCCTTTTAACTATAGCAGAACTTAGCATATATCTGTAACATAGCTGTGGCAAAACTGATCAAAAGCAAACTAATACTTATCCAGGAGTAAAATCAAAAATCTATTTGGCATGATTATTTATCAAGCCAAATTTTTTCAACTGAGTGGTTTTCTGCACAACAGGATTATAAAATTGAATTTTGATATGCATTTTCATTGAATAAGATGAAGGCTGTGACAATTCCAAAATCCAGTCAGAATATCAACGTGAAACTGCTACATGTAACTTGCTCCAGTGATTCATTGATACTCTCAAATTAAGTTTCAAGTGGTATGAACACTTAAAAGTGTTTTGGACAGTTTTCCTTCATTTTGTGTAGACAGTGATTTGGATTGCCTTTTGAGCTTCAAATACAGACTGTTTTTCCTGAAAAGGTTAGGGTCAAGTGAATTTTTCAAACTACACTACATTGATTCAACTCACTTTTATCAATTACCTTCAATTCTTTGAGTTGTTCCTAATTCTGTTCAAAATCAAAACCAACGATTCTGCACAACAGCAACTAAAGTAATTTTGCCCTCAACTACGTATGAGGCATCAGCTGTTGATAATTTTGCCTTATATGTTTTACTTACTAATTTCTACAGTTGAAAGATTGTATTAAGAAACCTCGTAGCACAAAAAACCCTGCACAAAGAAATCTCCACATGCCTTGTATCATGTGAATGTTGTAGTGAACTACTGGGTGGGCGCAAACCAACCAATCCCTTAAAGATGCACTTTATTGTTAACTCCTTTAAAGTGCATTTAAATGCATTTTTAATTTTAAGTCCTGGATAAGATTAATAAATTATTGCCTTTTGACCAAGCATTAAGCCACATTTTGTTTATCTGGTTCACTCAAGAGCTAGATTACAAAATGATCTGAACAGCACTTATATGGTACTTAAGATAACCTCTAAAGCTTAAATGTTGAAGACTTGATCCAGTCTGTTTGTGGCATAGTGCATCTGATCTGGATAAGAAAAATATGAGTCTACATAAGCAACAGGTTAAACCAACTTAGTCAAGTTACAGTCACTAAAGATTACAAGAATAAATTATTCTGTTTATCAGTTCACCCTGCCCAATCAAAGTTGTTATTTCAAGGGTTAAATAAAATCTTACAATCTAAAGGGCTGGAGACCTTGAATTGCATAATGTCTCATAAACAGTTTTTGCAAAATAAATAAGTTGGTGCCTCTTCCCTTTTTGTAACAGATTGAAGCTATATGATAATTAAAATTTATAATAAATTTCTAATAATAATAATAATGATAACTTTACTCAGTGAGGATAAACATGTCACATTCAGAGACTGGTAAATTTGAGGAAGTAAAGGTATGCATGCTCAGAAATGCCCAATTTAACTGGGAGTGGTCCCTAATCAAAATGACAACCTATTTACTACATGATTAAGTCAAATTCTACTTTGCAATGCTAGTAGTACATGTAACACCAATGAAGGTCACAAACCAACCTATGAACTTGTGATCTCTTTCCTGTGGCAATAATCTCCTTTAGTTTGCACAGCTGCCTCCATCATTGGAGCCACTCATGAACATGCATCTGAAGATCTGTTCCACCCTGTTCAAGACAAATTACCACATCAATTTTAATATCAACAGATTTCGCCTGAATAAGGGTTGTAGAACAACAGTGGGGTGAAATACTTTAATGTCTACAGAACAACTTGCTTTTAGGGAGAAAACCCCACACCAGGGGTGTCAGTAAGGGGTGGAGGCCCAGGATTTTCCCCGGCTTCTAAGGGTATAATTAACCCTTGACTACATTCATAGCAAACAAAAGTAAAATAAAACAAAAGAGACATCTTAACTGTTCAATTACCCTGCCTGTGAAAACAGACCTTTTTCCTCACTCATTGTGACTGGGGGACATTACACAAGGAGGAATGTCTGCCACACTCCATACTGATAATGTAAAAAATTATGTCCAGAATTTGGTCATAAGTGCCGATTAGACGACGGAGTTGTCACATTCTTGTAGTAAAAATTTACACTGGAACAGTAAATCACAGTTAATGTAGTATGATATGCCACAGCTCCAGAGAATTGTTACTGTTATGATTGGAGCAACTGGTGCCATGTAACGAGCCATAAATGTGCAATAATTTTATCGAACTACAAAGGTACAGACAGGAAACAAGGTCAAAATTTTGCAACACTGTCTCGTTTGTTTGTAACATTCGCTCTGTACGGCTAGATCTAATAAATACCTCTATTCATATCTCATTGTATGCACTGTGTGTTCTTCCAATGCTATTGTACACCATCGTCCATTGGCTTAGCTTTAGACATATGTCTAGCCATGAATCTATAGGAAAACAGGCAATATTAATTTGTGGAATATATTCTTCATCAGTCAAAATTTCTGTTGCTGAGTCCCAGAGGTTCCTCCTTGCAAAACGTCCCAAGTGGCGAGAAGCAAGGATAAATGGCTGTTTTTGCAGGATAATACCCCGCCAACTAATTTCATTTACCCAGCAACTTGAAATCTTAGCCAAAGCCCTGCCACAGGTAAATGACTTCCTACCCAGTGTCAGGAAAACATTTCTAGAACTTAATCTTTTTCTAAAATTCTGTAGGTAACTAATGAGAGTATTACCAATGAAGGTTCACAAACCAACCTAGCAACTTGCGATCTCTTTCCTGTGGCCATGATGTCCTTTACGTCAGCTGTTCCTCTATTGTTGGAGCCACTCATGAACACCTGAAGATCTGTTCCAACCCTGTTTATGACAAATCTTTGTTCTTCTCTTCAGCCTGAAAAAGAAAAAAGGCAATTGAAGATTGAGCAAAGTTTCATGTAAATGTACATGATAATTTGAGACCTCCAAGGTATATTTAAATACAGTTGAACCTCTCCACAATGGGCACCTTGGGGAAAGAAGAAAGTAGCCATTGTAGCCCTTTAAGTCCCCCAAGAGTGACCAACATCAATTTTCTCCTAACAATATCCACGCATTATGAAGAGAAAAAGGTGTGAGAATTAATAAAATGATCATTAAATGAATAACGATTTGATCTTTATCAAATACTCTCAACTACACGTAATTGGAGAATTTTTACGTTGAAATTGGGAATTAAAGGGGTAAAGAGGTGAGATATTTTGTAATTTGGGCACCCATTGGCCAAGTATTGGTCACCAAGTTATAGGCCAATGCTCTGTCAACATGTCAGTTGAATATCAGTCGACATGTCAGCCAATTATCAGTTGATGTCAGTGTACATCAGTCAGGCGAGGGTCAACTGTCAGTCAACATTTTAGCCGATATTTTGGCCGACAGCTGACCAAGAGTGGGCAGATATGTCAGACGAAAAGTATCCAAATTACTAAAGATCTGAAAGGTGGAAATTGTCAAGAGGTTTAAACCAGATTCCATGTTGACTATCCACTAAAAAAGTAATTGTTGTAGAGAGGTGGCCATTGTTGAGAGTTGGCTGTTAGTATAGGTTCAACTGCATCATTGTTATTATTCATTTCCCAGATCCTATTGACAGGGTTCGTACTCTTTTGAACTCTTCAAATTCCATTACTTTCCATGACCTTTTCCATGACCTTTACAAGTTTTCCATGACCTTAGGTTTAGTCATTGCTTTCAAAAACTTTCACAATTTTCCTAGTTTGGGGGTATTCTTTTGACTTCAAGTAGTTCAACAGACACAAACTCTGGTGTCCACCAAAATGGGTGCCATATGCGCTGTTTAACTACTCCTCTCTATCTTACATTGTCCTTGCTTTGTCATCTGCAGTAACTAAACTACCAAACAAAACTTTAATATTCCATGAATTTCAAGGACTGACAATTTTAAGAATTCCAAGACCTTCTAGGCCTGGAAAATGAAGTTCTTAAATTCCATGACTTTCCAGGTTTTCCATGACCTGTACAAACCCTGATTGACTTCAATTTCCTAATCTTAGAACTTCAACAACTTTTCTCTGAATTTTGCTGAGGTGTTACTTTCAGATGAAACTGCTATGTCAATGAGCAAAATTGCACCTTCTATCCTTCTTGTTCTTGTGAATGCCCGGGGATTTGCACAGAAGGGGTGAAATTGCCATTTGCACATCTCCCCTAATACACCTTGTTTACCCCCCAAATTTTGCATAAGAATTGTCTTTTGATTTCGCTTGGGACCACTGTAATACCCAAAAGAAATTAAAGACAACCATTACGCAAAGTTTTGGGGGCAAACATGGTGCACTATAGGAGATGTGCAAATGACAAATGAGCAGTTTTGGAATTGACTGGTACATAAAAGAGGATTTACGGTATTAAAATTACTGGTTTGCAGCTGACATCATGACAGTCACGTTGATAAAAAGAACGAAAGCTTTTCCCCCCACTGGGTCACTGCAAATTTTTGATTATGTTAAATTATACTTTGTTATGCTAGTAGTAACTCCAATGAAAGTCACAAACCAACCTGTGAACTTGTGATCTCTTTCCTGTGGCAATAATGTCCTCTAGTTTGCACAACTGCCTTCATCATTGGAGCCACTCATCAAATGCATCTGAAGATCTGTTCCACCCTGTTCAGGAGAATTTGCCACATTAATTTTAATATCAAAAGGTTTTGCATGAATAACAGTTGTGGAACAACAGTGGGGTTACTAACTTCCTGTAGAACAAATTGCTTTCAAGGGGTGGGGGGGAGGGGAGGGAGAACCCCACACCAGGGATGTCAATAAGGATCAGGGCCCAGGATTTTCCCTGGCTTCTAACGGCATAAATCAGGGCTTTCAATAATAGCTGGGAGCTGGCAAAATTTGCTGGCTATTTCACGTGGACTTGTTGCCTACTTTTCATTGGAAATTACCCCAGCTTATACAAATACCACGATTAAAAACAGATACTAAAACAACCAATGGTTCATACTGTAGCTATTGGCAACAAAAAAATAAATAAATACCAGTAACTAAAAAAAATTATTCATCTGTTGTCACTGAATAAACAAGCCAAAATTTAACGATGTCTGTGTTCTGTTCAAAAACTCTAATTTTTGCTCCAGAATGCTGGAAATATATTGTGAGAGGCCTAGACTTTTTAAATTTTCCGGGGGGGGGGGGGGGTATGCCCCTGGACTGCCCTAGAAACAGTTGTAAGCTTTTTCCATCTCCACCTTCTCCAAAGCTTTTACCACCTCCTTAAAACCTTATTGAAACCCTAAAAATCCATGACTACATTCACAGGAAACAAAAGTAAAATAAATCAAAAGGAACATCTTAACTGTTCAATTACCCAGCCTGTGAAAACAGACCTTTCTCCTTGCTCATTGCCACTGGGGGATGTTTCATGAGGAGGAACGTATGCCACTCAGTGGCAGAAATAAACTCCATACTGATGACGTAAAATCTGTCTAGAATTTGGTCATAAGCACTGATTAAACAACGGAGTCTTCACATTCTTTTAGTAAAGATTTACAGTGGAACAATCAATCGCAGTTAATGGAGCGTGATGTGCCACAGTTCCAGGGATTTGCTTTTGTTATGAACGGAGGAACTCATGCCACGCAACGAGCCATGAATGTACATCTGTACAATAGTTTTATCGAACTACAATGGAAGACAGGTACAAAGGTCAAAACGTTGCAACACTGTCTGACACATTTGTCACATTCGCTTTGTATGGCTAGATTCAATAAATACCTCTATTCATGTATAGTTGTATGCACGGTGTGTTCCTGCAAGGCTATTGTATGCCATCGTCCATTGGCTTAGCTTTAGACATAATGATGTCAAAAGATAGAGTACATTCTTCTCTATAGAAGAAGCCTTTGAGTTTTGCTGGAGCTCATTCGCAGATGAACACAACACTTTTAAAACTAAAATCGACCAGGAGAAATGTAAAATTGAACAAATTTGCATTTGGAACCCAAGGACTACCGGATTTATTATGTAAACATTGATTTTCATAATCAGTATGGAATTTCTGTTGCTGAGTCCCAGAGGTTCCTTGTTGCAAAATGTCAAAAGCAGCAAGGAGCAGAAGAAATGGCTGTTTTCGCAGGCTAGATGTAATTCCCCGCCAACTAATTTCATATACCCACAAACTTGAAATCTTAGCGAAATCCCTGCCACAAGTGTATGACCTCCTAGCCGGCATCAGCAAACATTTCCGGAACTAAATCTTTTTCTAAAATTCTGTAAATAACCAAATAGAGTATTAACAATAAGGTTCACAAACCAACCTAGCAACTTGTGATCTCTTTTCCTGTGGCCATGATGTCCTTTATGTCAGCTGTTCCTCTATTGTTGGAGCCACTCATGAACACCTGAAGATCTGCTCTAACCCTGTTCAAGACAAATCTTTGTTCTTCTCTTCAGCCTGAAAAAGAGAAAAGGAACTGAAGATTGAGCAAAGATTCATGTCAATGTAATTTTATATAATATAATTTGAGACCTCCAAAGTATTTTTAAATATAGTTGAACCTCTCCACAATAGTCACCTTGGGGGAAAGAAGAAAGTAGCCATTGTAAAACCCCCCCCCCCCAACATCAATTCATTACCATGAGAAAAGGGTGTGAGAATGAATAACATGATCACCAAATGAAAGATGATTTGATCTTTTATCAAATTCTCTCAACTACATGTAATTCTTTAAGGAAATGTATGGAGATCAGCCGTCTGGAGAATTTTTATGTTGATATTGGGAATTTAAGGGGTAGAGGTGAGGTGAGATATTTTGTAATTTGGGCACCCCTTGGCCGAGTATTGGTCAACAAGTTATTGGCCAATACTCTGTCAACATGTCAGTTGAATATAATATCAGTCAACATGTCAGCCAACTATCAGTTGATAAATTATGTCAGTCTATATCAGTAAGGTGAGTGTTGGTCGACATGTTAGCTGATATTTTGGCCGATAGCTGACCAAGAGTGGGCAGATACGTCAGCCGAAAGGTATCCAGATTACACAAGATCTGAGAGGTGGTCATTGTCAACAGGTTTAAACAAGAGTCAATGTTAACTATCTACTAAAAAAGAAGGCGTTGTAGAGAGGTGGCCGTTGTGGAGAGTTGGCTGTTTTAAGATCGGTTCGACAGCATAATTATTTTTATTTGTTTCCCACATCCTATTGACTTCAACTTCCAAATCTTGGTCCTTGGACAACTTCGAGGTGTATTATGGGAGATATGCAAATGGTGAATGGGCAGTTTTAGAATTGACTGGTACATAATAGAGGCTGATTTAGGGTATTAAAATTACTGGTTTGCAGCTGACAACATGACAGTTATGTTGATAAAAAAAACAAAAGCATTAATTTTCCCTCCACTGGGTCACCACGAATTTTGTGATAAAAATTGTCTTGTTTTGTCAACAATAACATGTATGGTATACTTGTTTGTCAACAAACATGCATAGTTCCATGTGGGTAGAAATTTATCAAGAAAGGTCCTTTTAATGAAGTTCGAGTCAGGAAATGTATGCACGTTGTAGTGTATTGATCACCATAGTAACCTATGTACTCGTACTAACATCAGCGACACTACATGTACAGCTCTCATGTATACATGATATGTTTGTAATAGTTTGATATAATAAAGTAATACAGCACGAATGTGGAAGTATTGATATTAAGTGAAAGTAGAATGTGATTGTACTAATAAAAGGACAGTTGTTCAGTTATTAATAGCCTATGAGAAAGTTCTCCAGGATGCTCTGGCGGTAGTGTGGCAAAAGGAAAGAGAGCTTGCAACTACATCTCTGGAATTTGATTATCTGCATCTAAAAAGTCAATGCAAAATGATGATTGGCGGGATGACATTAGTAATGATGTCATTACCCTCGGAGCGCGCTTTCACATGTTTTTCATTTTTTGTTTACATTTGGGCTCATTTTAGCTTCACGCTGATTGGCGGAAATCTGACGGCTCAGCTTAGATTTGATAAAGACATCATAAATGCCAAAATCACGAACTTGATTGTATCACACTTAATTTATTTGTGACATGCTGACGTTCATCGTTCACAGTTGCCAGAATTCAGCTAACAAGTTGAATCAATATATCATCAAAGAACTGGATTACAACACAAGAAGAAAACAATGGACAACGAAAAAGTAAAGAGAAATAGAAATGCCTACAAGGCTTTTGTGCAGAAAACAATGGAAGGTGCAACAAGGATCTTATAATCATCAAAGAACTGGATTTCAACACAAGAAGAAAACAATGGACAAGAAAAAAGCAAAGTGAATTAAAAATGCCCACAGAGCTTTTGTGCAGAAAACTCCTGCGCAAACAAAGATCAAAAAGGAAAATAATAACCACATCCTTATTTCAGATCTTCCTTAAACTGGACAATTATGTCAACTGATATAGATACATTATTGAATGAAATGAAAAGAATTTAAAATTTGTCTTCCCAGTGCTTGAGACTACGTAAGCTGGTAATCTTACATTGTAGGTGGTCTCTTTTTATCCTTCCTCTAGCCTCTTATTTATGATAATATATTTATAGTAATTATTTACCATATTTATTATCTTGTAACTTTCTTTGTATTAATATTGTAATTTAAGTGTAAGCGATATGTCTCCATACTACCTGCCTCAATTAGCTTTGCTATTTGAAGGTAGTCTCTACTTGTAATTTGTCGATTATCATCCAAAAATAAAGTTATTGTTGTGGTTGTAGTGTTCGGCTAGTGTACCTTCTAAATAGTTCCCTTTTTGAATACCCCAACTTTAATTGTACTTGTCTTGACGACCTGTGATAAGTTTTAGACCTACTTTGTTAAGACTTTTTGTGATTCCGTTCTCTGTAACTGAAAGAAGTCAATGATTCTGGAAAGGAGTTTTGGCTGGAATTGCCTGAGTTTAGAAGACGCTAAAAAGAGCAGACGCATGGAAACTTCACCAAGCTTCATTCAAGATAATAACAATGTCAAAAGCAATGAGGGTGCGGAAGTGAAGCTACCTAAACTAGAACTTAAGTAATTTTCATGGACAATTACAATAAATGGCAGAGTTTCTGGGACATGTTTGAATTTGTGGTTAACAGAAACATTGACATTTCAAGAATCCAAAACAAATTAACCTACAGTGTATTTGAAGAGTTGAGGGACAGGCGCAGCCAAATCTGCAATAATATAATATTACTGGGTTGCCTCTCGCTGAACATAATTTTGGAAATAGTCATTAATATTCTAAGAGATAGATTTGGTAAGCCACAGTTGTTGATTTCTTACCACATGGTAACTTAGTTGAAATTGGCAATATTATTAGTCAGTGCATGGAACAAAGAAACTATGTGATTTGTATGACAATAATGAGATTAACATTCAAAGTTTAAAGGTACTTGGCATCCAATCAGAGTCTTTTGGATTATTTATTAGTTCCAGTCGATAATTCAAGTTATATGATGGCTCTCAAATATTGTAATGCAAGAAAAGAAATGTTGGTTGTGGTTTTTGCTTTGGAGAAATGGCATCAGTTTGCTTTTGGTCGTCATGTTACTGTCAGAACAGACCACAAGCCACGTGAGGAAGTCACAAAGAAACGTCTTAACAGGGCACCAAGGCGCCTGGAAGGTATGCTGCTTAGAAGTCTGGCTTTTGACATAAATGTGTAGGGTTTTCAAATAGAGCCGGTGGCCAGCGAAATTTGCCAGCAACTTCACATGAACTCGCCACCTTCTTTTCTTTGGAAATTACCCCAGTATGCACGATGCCCCTGCGACAATTCATTAACTCCTTTCCACCATGCCCAACTACCTGGAGGGGCAGCCATAAGCTTTCCCCTATTTTGCGAGATGATGTCAGCTATTCTTTTCTTAATAACATACAGCCTGTCTTTGCTCAAACAAGAAACTCTGGACTTCATTCTGACCATTGACTTAAGGAGTGGCATCATACACGGCTGATCGGGTGATGATATAGATACAGTTCTGACCGGCACACACCTGTTTGTCCATATGACTGTGAATCTTTTCTTTCAATAAACAAAGCGCTTGCTGAACATCAGGAGCAGTGAGCACATTATCCCAGTTTTCCTCCACAAGCGCGGTGTAAAGTACTGCTTTACAATTCTCCCTACAATCCCACATCTGCACTTTACAGCGGATGGGTTTTAAATTTGTACCAGCTGGAAGAATAACAGCTGTGTGATCAGTCTTGATTGACAAAATTATTGAAATGAGTGGCACTTCTGGGCGATTAGTTAAGCAGTTATCTAAACACATGTCACCTCTAGTCAGGAAATCTACTAAAGCCTCAGTGCCAGCTGGACATGCTTTGTAAGCCATTTAAGGTGTTTCAATACAGTTTTTCAGAGGCCATACCGATATTTTTCAATCGCTTTAAAAGTGGTTTTTTCCTTGTCAGATTGCTATAAACTTTTCACCATAATTGACTATGGATTGAAATTTGTGAAAATGTAGGTTTTAGTAAAATCGATATTACTTTGACAACAATAACCAAAAAACTTTGAAATTGATAAACGCCTAATTTTGCAGGATCTAGACCAGCTGCTGAAAATCCAACACTAGGAACTTAAGTCTGGTGTTTAGCAAATAACCTCAGTAAGAAGTAAAAATTCTGTATGTTTGAATTGGACTAAAACAAAAAAAATATTTCAAACCTTACATTTTCAATAGGCATGATCTAGACTATCAATAAAAACATTAAAAATGACTAAAATCATTCTTAAGTAGCGTCAGAATACTGCTTAATATTATTTTGATGCTAGGAAATTTTGGTGTATTTTTGTTCTTGCGATCTCGAAAACTAACCAGTTTTCTCAGCACCTGTATAAGTAAAACGTCATTCAAAATCTTGACTTTTAGCACTTTTTTGTATATCTCTGAAACGACTCAAACAATTTTTTTTTAAAATCTCTTCGCCTAATCTTCATAAATTTGTATATAATTAATAAGGTCTGAAACTTTCATTGAGATTGATTCACTGTAACATCTTAAAATAATAAGACAAACCTATCCCACAAACCTGTCAAAAATCTGCATTACAACATTCACTATTTTGATGTTTAATGCTAATTTTTCCAAAATAATGTGCACTACACATACCTCCGTGACTAGTACATTTTAGTTTGAATTTATCGCATCTTTTGAATGTAAAACATTGACAATACTCACACTGAAATGTTCTAGTCATGGATATATGTATTGTCCAACAACACAAAAAAAGCCAAAATTTGATGACGTCTGTGTTCTGTTCAAACAATTTTATTTTTGCTACTGAATGCTGGAAATGCATTCTAAGAGGTCCAGATTTCAAATTTTTTTCCAGAAACTCACACCTTCAGTGTTCGCAAGTTGCACCTTTGCCTCAAATTTTTTCCTTCTCTACCTACTCCAAAGCTTTTGCCACCTACTTAAAATCTTGTTGAAAACCCTTGAAGTGCAATATGTTCCTGGCCAGACACCAGGACGACTTATCCTCAAACATGATCACTACACAACATCTACCAAGCAAAAAGACCGGCAGCTGTTGGCCAGTGTACCTTTCAGTATGCAGCTGATTAAGATGGAACAGTCTTATGAAACTAATTACATCAATTAACTCTTTTCCTGTTTTTTTTTTTTGGCAAGTGTGTATTTTGTTCTGTATAGCACTATTAACTTGCCACATGTGTATTCTTACAGCTGTATCTCCACAGTTTTTTTGAACTTTTTTAACAGTAACTAGTTTACCCATTTTATTTTTGACATTTATTTTAGTGTTTCACACTCTTTTAAAATATCAGCACAAGCATTCATTCCAGTGTGTGATACTCCTGCTCACTGAACCCTTCTGCAGTATAAAATAATAAAGTTGTTGTTTTTTTGGTTGGTTGTTTGTTTTCTTACTAGTAGTCAAAGTTTTCAGCCTAGGGATCGAGCCATCTACACACAGTCAACTGGATCACTGAATGTTTAAGGGACAGCTACCTTAGCTTTTCTGCTAGCGTCCCTCAAAGGGCGTAGCTTGACCCATAGCCTTTCCAGGCGTTGATTACTAATGTGAAACTACCAGATGAGTCATTTCTCATGAGGAAGTTTGTGGATGACATGACCATCTCAAAAATACCACCTTCTTATGAGGGAAGCCATTTACAAGGTGCTGCTTCAATACCAACAACTGGTTAAAAGAACACAGCCTTCAGCTCAGTCCAACCAAGTGTAGTAAAAGAACTAGTGGAAAGTTTTTAAAGATCACCTTCCAACATCTCTCCCTCAGGCTATACTTAACAGGGTGGTATTCAACAGAGCTTTCTATGTGAAAATACTCTGCAGCTTATGAAGAGTGATGATCTCAAATGGAACAATCGTGTAGTCTGCATCAGAAACTCACCCTCATTCAATAATACATGTAATTTTCGTACGACAGGTTCGTGTATTAGTTTGATCATCATTTTCCACCTTTTTTGGATAGAGATTGCTATGGATTTTAGGATTGCACCAGCTAGTAACAACATGTTATTCAATCATAAGAATGCAATGTGCTTTTCAGTTTGAAATAAACAGTCAATTTGATGGATGGATGGATGGATTAATTGATTGAATGACTGATTGAATGATTGATAAACAATACCAATTAGGATTATCATTGATTGATTAATTGATAAATAAACAATACCAAGTAGGATTATACAAAGGCAGACAAAAATAACAGTGCAATTATCAGCCACAAGGACTTTCCTTCAGGGATTTCCATTTCATAATTTTTTATTGCTTCTATCAGCAACACAGAGCATGATTGTTCACACATCACAACCATAACTACAGCCTGTAGTCAGTTTTCTACCCCATCCAAAAACAACACCTAGAAATTCCCAATTACACTGTACATTGTTTGTGCCATCAGGGGTAGTCACCTTCAGTCAGGATTCAACAATAATGCACACAGTGCCAGCATTATTCTGTTCAAGTATAATAATTGGGACAAGAGAGCTAGTTGAAGGAATAGACAACAGCACACCAGCATAAACTGGTCTGAAACGATACAATTTAGCTTCAATTTGACAGGCAAGTACAACCATAATCAAACAAAGCACAAAGCTGCAGGATGCCACTAAAACCAAGCTTCCTTGTTTGAACCCTATGTGCAATGTCAATGTCCGAGATCAAAATATCAACTCCTATGCCAGCAAACATCATAAGGCAAAAGTTAGCAGTTTCCTCAGAGGTTTCCCTGTCACTTGTTATTTTTATATTGTACTGGTAGCTATAAACAAAGAGTCTATTGCCTTGGCAATGTTGCTGACACAAAACTCAAATGCATTCAGTCTCCTTTCTAGTTTTTTTTTTAACTTTTCAGTCACGCCTTTTGCTGACTTGACTAAATCATCATAGCCATCACTCAAGAATTGAACATCTTGTTCATTCGGAGGTGTAGAAGATGTTGATGCAGCTTTTGCTTCAGAGGTCATTTTGTCACCTATCTTGTCTTTGAAATTTTTGAAATCTTTTGACAGCTTTCTGATCTCGTCTAACAACTTGACAATCTCCCTTTGTCATGATTTAACTTTATCTGCCATACTATATTGCCCTAATATACTTTATCTTCTGTACTACACGTCTGCGCGCAGTGGTCGTTGCTGTAAGTAAGCTATATATTGTATTGTTATCATTTTAAGTTATTTAAATGTAAATTTTGCAGTATACAGTGCAGTTACAGATAAAAATAACTGTAAATGAAAACTTCTAAAATTCTATGGGACTTCAACATATACATGTACACTGACCAGACCATTCACCACCACCAACTCGACAAAGTGGAGAGCACCTGGGGTAAAAATCATGGATATAGCTGTGCCGTGGGATGTCAATATTGAGAGCAAGAGCAAGTACAGAGAGAAGGTTGACCATTATAAAGACCTGGCCATAATGCTCTTTAGGTTGTGACAAAGCAGGCAACAATTATTATTCCAATCATTGTTGGATCGCTAGGATGTGTAAAAAGCAACCTCCATAAGGCTCTTAAAGACATGTCTATTGAAGCCGAGTGCCACAACTACACTCTGCAAAAGACAGCTGTCTGGCCTCAGCATATTCCAAAGAGTTTTTTATCTGCTAAGCTTAGAGAACTGACAGTACTCTGCCTAGTGGATTTCCCTATCTATTACAGCAACCATGCACACGTACTGTGAAATTTGAACGTAATAATAATCATAATCATAATTAGGAACTATGATGGTGATTCAGAAGCACACAGGGAAGCCTGTGTGCTCCATTTACGACTGATAATAAGAGATTGTTTGGAAGAAAATGAAGGTGAGAGCAACTGTTTTTGTATGTTAAGCCTGAGTTCTCCAGAAATGGATTTCTAACTGGTGTAGGTTATAATATTGATTTGCTTGGAGCCAATGGAACTCTATAAGAAACCAGTCCAATAAGGTGACCATGAGATGGCCCTTTACAGGAATCCAATACTGCAAATACAGTAGACAAAGCCAAGAATAGGATCAATGATGTACATGAAGAATGCAGGAAAGACACAAGGCATGATAAACAGAAATTTGTCCAAATTCTTAATTGTGCCGACAAAAAAACAAAAATAGATAAGGCCAAGAATAAGATCAGTAATGTACAGTTTTTACCATACCATTCAGGAATTTTGCCTATTGATTCAAGTTGCCTGTAAAATCGCCGACAAATGCCGTGTCCTTAGACTCCAAACAGAAGTGTTAGCTTATTGTTTCCATGATACAAAGGTAATTTAAGTTAAGCAAATCGATAATTTGAAGCATTGGTGCTATTCTCTGTCTTATTAGGAAATGCAATTGCTCGACTTGAAAATTACCAGTACTTGAAAAAAGGCTTTAATAAAGGAAAAGCATTAAACGTCTTTTAAGGACTAACTCAGTTAACTTTGAACAAGCAAATGAGATCTTGAACAAGGCTACCCTTTAACGCTCATTCAAGAAATACAGACTGAAGTTAAGTTCACCAACAGAAACGAGCCTCTTTGCAACAAAACAAACAAAAGAGATTTTACCATTTGTCACTACCTAAAGTACCTACAATTCGGCCACACCGAATGTCAAAAGGATTCTCGTGAAACGCTGGGGCATCATTCAAAAGCAACCCAAGCCAGGGCTTCTGATAGGTCGCAGGAAAAGGTCAAATTTTGCAGGATTTTTAGATGTGGCTAAATGTAATTTAGGCAAAGTTAACCATGAAGCAATGCTGGTCAGCTGTTTCCCCAGCTATATTAGGGGTGGCCCGATGTCTCTAGCAGGGGCACCTCGTGACTTATATACGCAGTTGCTTGCTTGCAGTTCTTCGCAAAGTGTTGTTTCAATTGCTTGNCAGAAGTGTTAGCTTATTGTTTCCATGATACAAAGGTCATTTAAGTTAAGCAAATCGATAATTTGAAGCATTGGCGCTATTCTCTGTCTTATTAGGAAATGCAATTGCTCGACTTGAAAATTACCAGTACTTGCAAAAAGGATTTAATAAAAGGAAAAGCATTAAATGTCTTTTAAGGACTAACTCAGTTAACTTTGAACAAGCAAATGAGATCTTGAACAAGGCTACCCTTTAACGCTCATTCAAGAAATACAGACTGCAGTTAAGTTCACCGACAGAAACAAGCCTCTTTGCAACAAAACAAACAAAAGAGATTTTACCATTATTTTGTCACTACCTAAAGTACCTACAATTCGGCCACACCGAATCTCATAACGATTCTCGTGAAATGCTGGGGCATCATTCAAAAGCAACCCAAGCCAGGGCTTCTGATAGGTCGCAGGAAAAGTTCAAATTTTGCAGGATTTTTAGGGACAAATTAGCGGAAACATCGGCTAATTTCGCAGGAATTTCGCAAGAATTTTCAGGGTAAACTTCACCGAAAAGCAATCGATAGAAAATGGCCAATTTTGTGGTTATTTGCGGGGCACATTTCACTAGTAATCAATTGATTTTGCAGTGATCAGACCAGGGTTTTTAATGTTTTATTTTAAAAGAGGTCATCATTTGCTCTTTCAACAACAACATGCTCCAGAAATGGACCAATGGCAAAACCTTTAACATCACGCCTAGTGCCCAGTTTTTTGCAATATAATCTATACCTGGTAGTTTTGGGGATGTTGTTTGCATGTTTCAGTGACAAAGTTTCAAGATAAATTTGCAAGTTTACTGGAAGTAAATAGCCCCAATAGCTGAGATAAGTTTCAAATATGTTGTACAGACAAGCATTTGATAAGATTTCTACCGAATTGCACGGTATTGTGTGTTTTTTGGTGAATTTTGAGGGCTTTCACAGATCTACCTGAATTTCACAGCCACCGATCATTTCCAATCCCACAGGAAGGAAAAATCTCTCAAGGACATTCTAGTCTGTGCGAAAATTCCTTCAATGTCGCAACAATCACAGAAGCAACAAAGCAGTTTAAAGCAAACTAGAACTTGGCAATTTCCATACAATCACCTTAACTGACTTCTAAAAAAGGCTATCACGCATCCATTCATTTATTGCAAAACAACTGAGTCAATATATTTTTAGATCTCTTAAAACTATCACTGATCATTTTTATGACAAATGTAGAAATTGAGGACTAGTAGAATTTATCAAAAAATTCATATGTAAATGAAATACAGTGAATAACTGTAATTTTTGAGCATCACAAGATAGATTATTTCAGAAAAGAATCCCAGTTATACGAGGTGGATATCAAGCGGATTTTTCATTGAGAAGCAATTGACCAAGAGGACTTTGCCTTCTTAAATTCCCCCACCCCTGGGGGAAATCCTCAACTTTGGTCTACCCATTTTACAATCCCCCTAGATGGCCCCGGGGACTACCCCTGGGGCAAGTCGATGACAGGTGCACAAGATAATAGTTATAGGTAAAGTACTTAAGATTGTAGCGAAAAGCATCTTATTTAGTGAAAGAAGACTTTCACACAAAGAATCCTCTTCTTAAGAGAAAATAACTAAAGATAATATATGAATGGTAAGATTTCCATATAACTCGATAAGCTGAGTTCATCATGCATACAGCAATTTATACGTAGAGTCGAATGAATGTATCGGGGTAACAGGGATATCTCACCAAAGATTTTCTTTCTAAACAAAGCAACGAAAGTTACTAAGCAGTTGTTAAAGCTTACCTGTATACATCATTAAAATAGCCAAGCAACGTTATGGGACGGTCGTACACAGCAAATAATTATAACGTGGTCAACATTCCAGCGACTTGCAGTTACGCCGGCGGATAAGTTTGTCCAAAAATGACACAGAACGAGGAACGAAGCATTTCCAAAGGTAGCATCCATAGAAAAGTTCATTTTCCGCAAGATCTTGACCACAAAATGTAGCATTTTCCATTAGCAGTCGACGATCATGGCTTCCATTGCAACGTATTGGGTTCTCGTTCCCAGAGTCCTCGCGGCACTAGATTTCCCGCGAATTCGCGATTTTCGCGTTCTATTTTCAGGAAAAATCGCGTAATTAAATACTCGCGAAATATGGCTCATGATTTTTCGTTTTTCGCGAAATTAAGTGAGAAAATTAAAGGTGATACAAGAGTTTGTATGGGTAATAGGACTTACATCAAGTAAAAGTAAAAGTTACATCAAGACTTACATCAAGTAAAAGTAAAAGTTTAAGCTAGAACGGATAAAACTCATTAATAAAGTATAAATATTGTTACTTACATGTGTGTTTCTTTTTCTTTCTATGAAGTTTCAGCTCCACTTGCGCAGAATACCATCATCTGAACTAACGGTGTAATCCGTAAAAACTGCTCAAATTGCGCTGTAACTGCGGTTACAAAAAAAACTCAACGACACCGAGAAACAATGTTTAATTTATACTTAGTTGAAAACTTTTACCTGTTTTATTTTATTTAATCGATGTAAGTTTTATTTGCCATACAAACTTCAATTATTTTGACCCGTATTTTTTTAAAAAACTCTCATATTGAGCTTGGTTTACCCTGAGTGAAAAACAGATTTTCCCCTTGGCTCCAAGATGGCCTCACTCTATAAAGCTGAAGCTGCCTTTTAAACTTTTTCAACCTCCTAAAACATACCTAAACATAAGGAGCTAAACATCGATTTTTCCAAAAACAAGAATGCTCTAAAAAGCGGACAGTCTCGCTTGCTTCGAGATTACATAAGAAATAAGACAGTCTAAAAGTGTTGATTCGAACTTGCTTAAAGATGAGATAAGAAATAAGGGGGCAATTAATTCTTAAGGAGCCCGTGTTCGGACGTGGGAGCCACAGGGACCATGTGGGGAACGAGAAAAAAAATGCTAGTTAGCCAGGTTACACAGTAACCATTGACTGCCTTTGGTACATAAAATAATGTAGTATTCGCACTCCAAACCTATTCTCCGACTTTAGCTTCTCTTAGATCGGCTTTTTTTAATTATTATAAGTCCGCGTTAACTGTTTCCTATGATTGCGAAGACCCACGTTCGTTCAAGTCTATCTCTTTAAAATGTAATAGTGCTCGTCCCTTGTCTTGTCCAATAACTTGTTGTCTATAGCTGTAGTTTTTCTTGCATTGCCGTGTTTTTTAATATTTCTTGTTTTTTTATTAGTAAATGGCCACAGCTGTTGCGGTGTTCCTGTCAACGTTCTTTCTGTTTGTTTGTTTTGTTTATTTGTTTGTTCTTTTTTTGGCGAAGCTAATAAAAAGTACCTTGTCTGAATGTGGACCGCTTCTCGCGAACCGTTACACTCTTTCAAAAGCTTCTTATCCAAAATGACTTCCCGTGTTGAGGATGTTAAATAGTAAAATTGTATAACATGTTTAAGACTCAAAACTCTGAGAACCAAATCCTGTTCAGCGGCACATATTTTAGACCAAATAAGGGAATGCCCAGCCCCCCTCCCTCCGGGGTTCTGAGAAGGATTCCCCAACCGGCAAGAGACAAACCAGTGGGCGCATTTGCAAGCATGTATGGCCAAAGCAGTCATGCAGTGACTGTCATAAGAAACAAACCAAACTTGATCAGGAGTGAATTCCGGAACATCTGGCTTTATTAGCAGCTGTCTGATTAAATGACGTTCAGCTTTAGCAAAGCATATTTGAAGTCTGGGTCAGTCGGGTTGAGCCACACCAGACTCCTTAATGGACAAAAAGGGGGAAAAAAGAATAGCTGGGCATAAGGAGGGAAAAAGGGTGGTGGCCATTCCCCCACTTCCCTTCTTCCCATCTCCACCGATATTAAGCCCCTTTCCCCAAACGGAGGGTCTCTTCACGGGCTAAGTTGTGTATGAATTGGTGGTGGGGTCACTGGGGTGGGTTGAAAGTGGTATATAGTTGGTAGGATGGAATAGTCTGATGAAATATTCTCCAGATTTACTAGAGGTTGGCATCTATCCCATTTGAGTACAACGTAAGCACTACAGCTTCCATAGAGGAGTTGCAGCTTACCCCCTCCCCCTGCACCATGTGCCTCTGTGGGGGTGGGTATAAGTGTGCTTTAACGCACGCGAAAAGAGTAGAACTGTACTGATCAAATAATTGTTCTGCTGAGTGTCAGTCTTAAACTGTGCAAAGTAAAATTTTACAAAACTTATCCTAAACCCAGTCATGATTATCATCATTCCGCTTACGATGAACTTAAAGTTAAATGGCTGTCCAGCGTATTACCGCCTTTTTTTACGTTAAGCCGCGCGCGTCACACGCACGTTCTAAGATCTGGCCTGTAAGAAATTATTTCATCATTACTTAGTTTAGAACGCCAACAAAAAGATTTCTTTAAATCCATTTCGAACTCGCTAATTACTATTTCTTTCTTATTCATCTGGCATTAAAACAACGACCTTAATACACTTCCGAAGTTCCCCGGAAGGGATTATGACACGGCTTGCGTAGCGTCCTTCCCACTCTCCGTTCTTTCTTGTTCCCATACTTCTTTTGAACTAGAGCTGAGAATTGTTTTGTCGGTTTATTAATAAGCGCTTGCCGATTGGCGCTTATTGATGCAAAACAAAAATAACACTCCCTTTTTCTAATTGCAAAGTTTTCGAAACAGTCAAACAACGTAAGTCTATGCAAATGCTAACAAGAGGTTGTCATGCTTAAACTGTCTAACTTTTAGATTCGTCGATGGGCCATGTTACTTAAAACACTTTGTTTCTTTATGAAATATGTCCTGGAGTCTACACGGAAGAGGCTTAGCTAGCGAATGTGGCGGCAGAAAGGTAAGTTTGTTAAAAAGCAACTTTAGGGGGCTTGTGTACTTCACAGATCGTTTCACAGGGTATTTATCGAGGCATGATAATGCATTCACCGTGATATTTCAAATTTACTGTATAGCGCAGTTTTGTGAAGATTAATTTTGATGTTCGGGATAACGTGAAAAATTCCGATCGATGACAAGATTTTGCAATTTTAAACGTTTGCAAACCATTTCATCAGACAGCATAAAGGGAAAATGGATAAACAATTCATGAAGCAGATTGTTAGCTCTATTAGCTTCTAGCTCCTTGCTCAATGAAAGTTTAACTCAAGCTTTCTGTCCCCATTAGCTTATGTGGTCGCTATATTTAGTACAAGATCAAAACCAGAGTTGAGAAGAATATGGAACGAAAGAACATTCTTTGCGATCCTAGCAAGTGAGAAGACATATCTATACATTTCCGCCTTGAAAAAAACAGGCCGGTATGACCTATGAACGCCTATGACAGGCGAATTCAAGTACATGCAAGTACGTCGTAGACACCAGGTTTTTTTTTGTGTGTATTGAAGATGTCTGAAAGTTTATGCTTTTGTTAGCTTTTCCCTTTGCTGTTAAACTCTTATATAAACGTAAAGTATCGTGTGCGTCAAAAGCTGCATGACACGGTTGATAACCCAGGCGCAGTCACATGCATTGCGCGTTTTATATGACACGTACAATTTACGGCTCTTCTGCTTTTTGGGAACAACAGATCAGACAAGCAGCGCTTTTGTCAGGAAATTGTCACAAGTGAACGAAAAGCCAATGATCATAATTATAATCAGTGTATGCAGTCAAAGGATAACTTACAAGGCAGTGAAAGCTAATTCATGGCTTCAATATTGATTACGTACTTAAACATTGACATAGACAGGCAATATGATTATGATGACAGTCAGAGTGAGCTCACTTATATTCTTATATTGTCGCTGGTATGAGTCCATGTCTGCGTTGTCGTCGGTTTTAACATTTGTCTTGCTCGTCAGAGTTGTGTTTCTCAGGTTGATTGTTTGTTTGTGTTTTCTCTATCGCTCTCTTTGACATTCGACAGACAGATTATTTGTTCATTCAGTCAGCTGTTCAGTTTGCTTCAAAAAGCCGATTCTCCCTTGATAATATATAATGCGGGCTTCTAAAAACGACCTAGCGGTAAACTATTTCCGAACTTTCAATGTATTTGCTTCTATATGCACACCGTGTCTCTTGTAATTATAATAACTCCTTAAAGTCCAGCAAAGCGGAACTCAGTTAACCAGACCTCAATAGCTCTTGTCCTGCTCATGCGCTCGCTTAATCATAGCCAGCTCAAAGCGTTCTCGTTCGTACTAAAAATCAAGCTGGTGTATAGGCTAGATGACGTCGATGACTGATGTATTGGGTATTTTATATAAGTTTTTATAATAATGGTATTCCTATTAATAGATTCGCATATTTCTAATTTGTATACGATAAACAGTATTCGCCAACTCCCTTTACGCGTGACTTCGTCTTTATAGTTTCATGGTCTTGTAATCATAAAAATAAAATAACAAACAAAGCAAAAACATGCAGGACCGAGCGAGTTAATCGTTGTGGTAAACGAACTCACGTTTTATCTTTCTTGCTAACGTAGGTTAAGAATGATTTCCAAGATATGAATGTTTCCTTTCGCATCAAATTTGCTAAATGGCGACAGCAGCATCTTCACCCCTGGCCAGCTCTCCAGCGAAGACAAATGGAAACAAGCTGAGCAGGCTTCTCATCGATGGTGGAACAACGGTGCTGAGGAATATTTTCGATCACTATCACCCACCTGTCAACTTGGCTTCTGATCTCAATTTCAATTACTCCATTCTTAACAACCTTTTGCGTAAAAGAGTGCTAAATGGCCATCAGTGGGACAAACTCTTCCCCCCTGGTGGAGGGGTGCCAGACTCCAACACGTTTGACATCACTCTTCTGTTTCTGCTGCTAACTACCATTTGCGGCTTATCCCCTCCCCTGACAGGATGGCACACCAAGCCGCCCCCTGCTGATAACACTCTTGAGGCTAACCTTGCTCGCGTTAAGTTCTTCCGGAATGATTTGTATGGTCACGTGACGTCCACAGGGGTTGATGCGACATCTTTCTCCTCCGTCTGGCATGAAATAAGCATTACTCTTCATTCGCTGGGTTTAGATCAAGCTGAAATTGACAGACTGAAGGCAGAGCATGGAGCAGAGGAAGATTACCTTGATGCCTTAAGTGAGTGGGCTGACAGTGAAGAGGACATAAAAACGCAGTTGAAAGACATCCACCAGACGCAACTAAAACTCAGTAAAACAGTTGAAGATGGCAATTTAAACATGGAAGATCTACGTCAAGCCCTAAGCAAAACTCAGGATGTTGTAGATGAAGCAGTGGGGATAGAACTCAAAGGACATCAAGAATTGAGGGCAGCACACAAGGAAAGCATGTCACGTTTAGAGGGAGTGTGTGAGTCCCAAACTAAAACCAGCCAAGCTGTGGACGAAATTCGTGAATCAATTCAAGAAGTAAAACAGGAAGTAAAAAGCTTGACGAAAAAGAAAAGCGATCACGCAGATGAAGTGCTTAGGACCCTTGTGAAGTTTGAATTCAAAGGAGACACAGAATTTCATGCAAAGAAATTCCAGGAAGGAACTCGTGAGTGGATCTTCAAAAGGATCGAAGACTGGTTAGACGACCGGAGCTCGCCACATCGGGCGATGGTAATCAGTGGAAATCCAGGGATGGGAAAGACTGTTATCTCCGCTGTTGTTTCGCAAAGAATTCAAAAAGCTGGAAGACTCTCGGGAAGCCACTTTTGTCAGCATGACGATTCACGGTACCGAGATCCACGTTTAATGCTCCAGTCTTTGGCTTGTCACTTGTGTCAAGCGATGCAAAATTACAAAAATGCTCTAGTGGAACAGCTGTCAAGAAATCTGGGTAAAGACCTCAACAACATGGGTGTTAAAGAGCTGTTTGCGTTGCTCTTCAAAGAGCCTCTAAGCACAGTACAAGATCCTGGAAGAAACATCCTAATAGTCATAGATGGCCTCGATGAAAGCGAGTACAAAGGACGAAATGAGCTTCTACATGTAATCAGTAACCACTTTTCTATGCTTCCAGTCTGGATTAGAATACTCATTACAACTCGTCCAGAGAAGAACGTTACAGAGGCATTGCGACATTTGAAACCAATAGAGCTTGAACAAAAACAAGAAGAAAACTTAAAGGACATTCAAACCTTGTTTGAAACACAACTCAGCCTCAAAATTGGTGAGGAGCATAAAGATGTTCTCTTGAAAGAGCTGGTCAAGAAATCAGAAGGCCTTTTTATTTACGCTTACTTTATAGTGGATTTTATCCAAAAGAATGTTTCAATTCTCAGCACTGATCAGCTGGAAAGTGTGTTACCTTCAGATATTTCATCTGTTTATCTGTCCTATTTTACACGGTTAGAGGATGAACTTTGCAAAGAGCTTCATGCAGATGAGGAACATTTTTTGCGTTTCTTGTGTGCATTGACCGCTGCAAGGGAACCATTACCAGTAGAATTCATTGCCAAAATTCTAAACCCGGGTGGAAAATCTTTGACTGCGCAGCGAAAAGTTAAAAAAGCAATATCTTGCATCTCTACACTGTTACCAGTTCGCGAGGGTCGCCTTCACTTTTTTCACAAATCAATCAAGGACTGGCTAATAGCATCATCGCCTTATGAACAACATGATTTTACCGCGGATGAGAAAGAAGGTCATATTGTTCTTTCTGATCTCTGTGCTTCTGAACTCGAAAGCTTGCAGCGAAAAGGGGTTCATGGCAAACAGTTTTCGAATACTGAAACATATGCTTTGCATCATGGTACCCAGCACATGCTTCAGTTGGTGAATGATCATGACTGCGCTGACGCAACAAGAGCCAATAGTGTCAAAGCAGAACAGGTCTACAAATACGCAACGGACCTGGAGCTTGTTTATGCGAAACTTAAAGTTAAGAGCACATTCGCTACAGAAGATCTTCTCAGTCTTCACAGTCAAAGTTGCAGTTTATTAAGCGATGAAAGAGATTTCGTTGTGACTTCTCTCCTTAGCCTTCTTAAAAAACACTCTTATATCTTGGTTGATCACCCTCACCTACTTTTCCAATGCTTGATTAACGAAGGAATTCCTGAATTATCGTCTTCAGCAGAAATTACCCTTGAATCGTCAACACCCAAAATACCCTACATGAAACATTTAAAGAATGAAGACCAAAGAAGAGCTAATAAGGCAAGGTTTTACTGTTCAGACAAAATCGTTTGTTTTGATGTTTCACCTGAAATCGACTACTTGATATGCGAATGTCGAGATGGAACTATCTGTCTGTGGTCCCTTCTGACAGGTAACAAGATATGGGTTCGGCCAACATTGACGAAGAAAGAGTTCTATTCTGGATATCCAGACGACAGTGCATACCGTGTTGTAGGTAATAACTCTTTGTCTTATTACCGTTCTGTGACGTTTCATCCAAATGGGGAATCTGTGCTAGCAGGGACACTCCAATTTGTGTATACTCTGGGTGGAGATAGGAAAGACCTTTTCCCCAGCAGTGATAGCATTTTTTCAAATTTCGTCTTTTGCAAAGACAAGAAAGAAGTTTTAACTGACCGCCCAAATAAGCCAAAGGAGGTAGCCTTGTGGAATATAGTAAATGGTGAGAACGTCTTAAACATCATTGCTGACGAAGAAATTGCTACCTTTACCATTTCAGAAGACGGGTCACAAGTTGCTTTTTCCCAAGTGACGTTTGAAATTATTATTTTTGATCGAGTTAACGAAAGTGTCCAGAGGATTCTTCGAACTGAGTCGGGGGTTTGTGGACTGNGTAACAAGATATGGGTTCGGCCAACATTGACGAAGAAAGAGTTCTATTCTGGATATCCAGACGACAGTGCATACCGTGTTGTAGGTAATAACTCTTTGTCTTATTACCGTTCTGTGACGTTTCATCCAAATGGGGAATCTGTGCTAGCAGGGACACTCCAATTTGTGTATACTCTGGGTGGAGATAGGAAAGACCTTTTCCCCAGCAGTGATAGCATTTTTTCAAATTTCGTCTTTTGCAAAGACAAGAAAGAAGTTTTAACTGACCGCCCAAATAAGCCAAAGGAGGTAGCCTTGTGGAATATAGTAAATGGTGAGAACGTCTTAAACATCATTGCTGACGAAGAAATTGCTACCTTTACCATTTCAGAAGACGGGTCACAAGTTGCTTTTTCCCAAGTGACGTTTGAAATTATTATTTTTGATCGAGTTAACGAAAGTGTCCAGAGGATTCTTCGAACTGAGTCGGGGGTTTGTGGACTGATGCATTTCACACCCGATACTAAGAACACCCTTGTTTGCGGGTTTCTTGGTTTTACTGTCGAGGAAGAATTTGGCACTTATAAAAGTTATTTTTGTGATCGATCACAGTTTTTAAGTGTTAATTCCGATCTCGATTTTGATCCTGTTGAACCTCAAACTTTTACGTTATGGCCATACGACTCATCAGGCACTTTGGATTGGGATTTGGGATACTGGGATTTAACGATGCAGGACATAAGCGACTGTTGGGTGCATTGCGTAATCCCCAGTAAGTTTTTGTATGCAGGATCCTACATCAGACTCAATGATGAGTCGGCATTGGTTGGTAGCCCAGCTTGCAAATACGTCGCTATGGTAAATACTGAAGAGGCGTTTCGATTGCTGAATGGTAGAGTTGTCGAGAAGATTGCATTCTCTCTAGAAGGAGATGCCATTTATTCCATTACTTCAGAATTAGAATCTTTTCATGATACCTTAACGTTGACTGTTTTTAGAATGTCAAATAATGAACTGTTGAGCACAAAAATATTCCCTGGCCCCATTTCCATCTTTCCAACGAGAGATGGCGTCATGCTTCTAAAACATGACAGAGTCGCAGAGTTATGGAGCTTTGATATGTCCACTTGTCTTAGACCTCTTCCAAAGGTTACCGAATACGAGAAAGTTTATACTATTTCAGAGGTATTTATAGCCTGTTGTTATTCGGTGCCATTTTACGAACTGTCGGAGGATTTAGAGAATGAGGGTTCAGATAATTCAGAAGACTGGCCTAA